>PVJL010002805.1:146249-180110 GCA_004026885.1 Lyroderma lyra
TGGTACACATACACAATGGAATATTACTCAGCTGTAAGAAAAGATGAAATATTGCCATTTGCAACAAAATGGATGGACCTGGAGATCATCATGCTTAGTGAAATAAGCCAGACAGAAAAATCAAGGAACTGTATGACTTCACTCATATATGGAATATAAAACTGAAAACAACAAAGAAAAAAGAAATAAACAAAACAAATAACCCATGGACACAATCAATAGTTTAATGTTTATTTGGGGACGAGTGGGTTAGGGAGGGGAGAAAGGGGAGGGGGTGGGAGAGGAGGGGGGAAGCTAAATATAAGGTGATGGAAAGAGAAGTCACATTAGGTGGTGAACTTATTATACATCAAGTTGACAATGCACTGTAGAACTGTATGCCTGACACCTATGTAATCCTTGCTAACAGATGTCACCCCAATAAGTCTAACAATAAAAATAAATTAAAAAAATAAAAGTAAAGAATATGCCCAAAAGTCACAACACAGCAATATTTCTCTATAAAAAAATAGATATTTAAACATATTAGGTCCAAGTTCTCTGCTTACTCTAATAATGAGCTACATCAAAGCACTAGCTTGCTTTCTATTTCCTGTGTTTTTAGCATTATTATATTTTGTTTAATGTGAAGATTATATGTTACTTCTTTATTAAAAAAAAGTTTTCATACAGCATTTGGAGATTGTTTCTACTAAATAAAGTGTATAGGAAAAGTGAAATAGAAAAATAGTAATAAAAACAACACCGTGTTTTAATTTCATCCTAAATCATGATGGTCAGCATACCGGTTGTAGCTTTCTGCATTCTAACCTAATCCTAACTAGCATGCCAACCCTGTCTCAAGGGGCAGGGCAGTGGATGTGGAGATGATATGCACCTCTGTAGAAAGAGATTGCTCGGCTTTGACTTTGCTTCCAATACTTATTAGCTGTGTAATCTTGGGTAATTTACTTTACCTCTCTGTTCCTCATCTATAAAATGGGTGTGCTAATAACAATATCACTTTCATATTGTTGTTGTCAGAATTAAATGAATACCTGTAAAGCACTTACCACAATTCTTGACTCATATTAAGTTTTCAATATTTTCTACTGTTACTGTCTCCACTCCTCAAAATCCAGTCCATATCACACCAGACTTTAGTCTGGGACAAATTATTTCTACCCTAGAAACAGAAAAACGTGTTCTTCCATTCGTTTTTGAGGAATGTCTCTTCAAGTTATGTCCTGACCAGAAGTAATTTCTTCTCAGGATAGGAACAGTGTGATAATTCCCTACAAGAGAAGCCCCACCTTCATTCCTGAAGTAAGGTCTCCCTATAGCTTTTCAGTATTCTGACATTTATCAATTTCCCAAAGCCTGGGTTTTCCGGTCATGCTCGCTTTGCTCTGAGTGCATTTTATTAATTGCATTCCATTCAAATGCCCTTGTTTAAGTTAATGCACATCAGTAAACTATTATATTTTAATTCTTCTTGCATATTCTGGTTGTTTGAAACTTGACTGGATTTTTTCTTCCTCAGTTTGTTTTGCTAAACAATATATGTTCACAATGAGCTTCCCAGACAAGAAAAGGCTAAGAGAGTTCATCACCACCAAACCAGTATTACAAGTAATATTATTAGAGGGACTTCTTTAAGATGGGAAAAATATTCTAAATATGAATAATAAAATGGCAATAACTATGTATTTATCAAAATTACTTTCAATGTAAATAGTTTAAATACACTAGTCAAAAACATAGGGTAGCTGAATGGATAAGAAAACAAGACCCTTATATATACTACCTACAAGAGACACACTTCTTATTAAAAGACACACAGAGACTGAAAGTAAAAGAATGGAAAAAGTTATTTCATAAAAATGGAAACAAACAAACAAACAAGGTTGGAGTAGCAATACTTATACCAGACAAAATAGACTTTAAAACAAAGGCTGTAACAAGAGACAAAGAAGGAGCCAGTAATTGCACCTCTGGGTCTTTATCTGAAGAAACCTAAAATGCTTCTTCAAGGGGACATTGCATCTATATGTTCATTGCAGCACTGTTTATAATAGCCAAGATGTGAAGACAGACTGGGTGTCTGTTGATGGAAGAATGGATAAAGAGTAGGTTGTACACATATAC
This sequence comes from Lyroderma lyra, assembly GCA_004026885.1. Lineage (NCBI taxonomy): Eukaryota > Metazoa > Chordata > Mammalia > Chiroptera > Megadermatidae > Lyroderma > Lyroderma lyra. Next base: position 148,377 of record PVJL010002805.1, read on the forward strand.
AATGGAATATTGCTTGGCCATAGATGGGAATGGATTCTTGCCATCTGCTGTAGCAAGGTGGACCTGGAGAGCGTTGTGCTGAGTGGAGTATGTCAGACAGAGAAAGACAGATGCAATGTGATTTCACTTACATGTGGAATCCAAAGAGCAAAATAAAACAGAAACAAGCTCATAGATACAAAGAACATTTTACTAGTTGTCAGATGGGAGGGGGATTTGGAGGTGTGAAAAAGGGGAAAGGATTAAGAAGTATACTTTGGTTGTCACAAAGTAGTTATAGGGATATAGAGTATAACATAAGGAATATAGTCAATGATATTGTAATAACTATGTAGGGAGTGAGCGGGGTACTAGACTAGTCAGGGAAATAATTTTTTTTAGTTATACCAATGTCTAACCACTATGCTGTACACATGAAATCAATATAAAATAATATTGAATGTCAACTGTAATTGAAAAAAAATTTTTAAATAGGGGGAAAAATGAAGGGAAATAAAATGTTCAAATTCCCAGGTATAAAACAAATAAGTCATGGGGATATAATATATAGCACAGGGCATAGATATAGTCATTAATATTGTGATAGCAGGATACGGTGTCAGATAGTTGCTGACATCATAGTGATCACTTTTTTAGGTATATAAAATGTTGAATAACTATGATGGATACCTGAAATTAATATAATATGCTCAAATAATCAAATCATTACAATGGGTAGATAAATTTGTATATTTTTAGAATTAGGTAACGTGGATTATTATAATAATTATTTTCATTTAAATAATTAAAAGCTTTTACTTTTTATTTAGGCTTTTTTAAATTTGATAAATGCTATAAATGTTTATTCCCAGATCTCTCTTTATTACAGCATTCTTAGAAAATTAATGATGCCAAGTTCTTGTAATGTCATTAAAGTTGAGTATAAATATTTTTAGTCACATAAATTGTGAAAATTAAGACATAAGCCAAAAATATAATAGTTAAAATTTGATTTTAGAGTAGATGTATGTTTTAGGAAAGGGGGATACTCAGGAATGTATATAAGCCAAGGAAAAATGTAACCCAGTGGACAGGAATATCAAAAAGTCAAGAGAAAGACAATTATTGATAGATTGTGGGAAGTTAGAGAAGATTCAAACTCTCTGCACATATATACAAAGCCACAAATACCAATATATATTTGTGTTCCCTGGTAGGGCAGGAGTCTATTCTGAATCAGGTGGCTGATTGTAATCAGATGACACACTGATTGCCTCAATAGCGTTTTGCCGAACTAAAGGGTAGAAGAGTAGAAACTTTTCTATTCCATGTAATTAATGGCACTCATTTCTTTTCTTTCATGCACACGCTTTCTCTCTCTCTCTCTCTCTCTCTCTCTCCCCCCACCACCCTACCACACCTCTCTTTTCATAAAACATCACAACTTTTTTGTCTTACAGTTTTGTAGATCAGAAATTCAAAATGGGTCTAACTGGAATAAAATCTAGATGCGTTAGGGTCACAACCCTCTCTGGAGTCTTCCAGAGAGAATCTGTGTTCTTTCCTTTTTTAGTTTCCGGAAGCCACCCAAATTCCTTGGCTTGTGGCCCTTTCTTCAAAGCCAGCAACTGCTGGTGGAGTTTCCACATCAGCTCACGCTGACTCCTCTTCCTCCCTTTTTCACTTAAAAAAAACCCTTTTGATTACATTGTAGAGAAGTAAGGTCGCAAATAGAATTAAGATTATTAACCAGTTGACCTTGAAATTGGAATTATCCAGATAGGCACTCATGTCTTGCACAGTAATCTTTCAATTATCCATCCACGTTGCTGGTTCATTTATGCCAAAAAAAGAGAAAAAAAGCATGAAATCTAATTATTTTGATAAGTTTCACTTTCGGCTGCTCCTCCTATATAAGAATGATAAAGATTCTGTGTTCTACAAAGGGTTTCAATAAAAAGGCTGTTGGTGTTAACAAAAATGTGACTGCCAAGTTTATTGGAATACATTGCATACAGATTACTTAGGAATATAGGAAGCAGACTGCTGAGACCTATGCCTTTCAAGTTGATGTATCAGAATAATGTGCCTAAACTGCTTCCTGTGTAGATAACACTGGAAGTATTTTTCTCTAAATGATGAGCACACCAGAATTCAAATTCTTAAAAACACATGTTCTAATATCTAACATAGGCTTGATAATTTTACAAATTTAGAGTAATAATAGTAGTCCCTCAAATCTATTAGCTATCAATGGATGTTACATCATACTTAGTTTTTAAAAGAATTATAAAAAGTATGATTATTATGTAGGTTATAGTTGTTATGATATCTTCTCACTTTTTGTGTTCCCATAGTGTCTTAGCACACAATTCATAAAGTTTAAATGAGCAAGTGACTATTGAGAACCATAAACTAACATTGAGTCACTTAGAAGCAGTGCTATAATTCATGGCATAGAATAATCATTACATTTTCAGTTATCTAAGAGTGCATCATTAACCTCGATTGCTCTTTTTCTGCCTACTTTTAAAGTTATACACACTCTGGCACATATGGGGTTCAAAATTCAATGGGACATGGAATTCTAAGGTTTTCTTACTAAAGGCTAAGGTTAAAGAGGAATTAATGTTCTAATTTCCCAAAAGTTTCATGTACTTCCAAAGTACAATTTGGCACTTCTGAAAGCTGTGTAAAAACTTTGGGTTATAAAATAGTCAACCTTACTCAGTGATGTATGGTCTTCAAGTAAGGACCTACCCTCTAAAGTACTTGGGAATTTGTCTTAGGAGCTATCTGTTCTACAATGTGCTATAGTTACGAGGGTATTATGTGTTAAGTAAACTGTCAGGGAACTTACTTGAAATTGCCAGGTGACAAGACATCTGAGGAAAGCCATGTTTTCTGTTCTGTATGTTCAATCATTAAGTGGCCAAACTACTGACTTATTGTGTATGACCAGAGCATGCAAAAAGAGTCATGAATAATGAGTATTAAAGATGACTCAATACTTCTCTTATTAACACAGATCTCAAAACCATATTCTTCTTGCCCAAAATATTCAACATGTCTCTTTAAACAATTGCTGTTGCGATGTGAGACCGACGAAGGAATTCTATTTTGTTTTACTCAGATACTCAAAATAGGATCAGACTAGTGCTGTGCCACAAAGTGTATTATTAAATAAACTTTCTTACATAAATTAGATAAAACTCAATTAATAAAATACTCTTTTTATAAATAAGATTATTTACCTTCCAAAGTTGAAGTTTTAAAAATAACTTAAATAGTTCTTCCACTTATTCTTTTCTACTCTGTGCTTTTGAGGCAAGAGAGTGATAGAACATTAAAATTATGCTAAAATTTTTTAACAAAAATTGCAATGTGATGCAAAAATATTTGCTTGAAATAGCTTTTAAAAATGAAGAAGGCTTTGTATATAAATATTAATGCCACAGTCAAATAATAATTTTATTACCTCGTCTTTGACATCTAGCTGAAATGACAGACACGTGGAGAAAAACCCCTTCATCCAACTTTAGTACATAGCAAATACAATTTTCCTTAAAAGAAAAAAACATTCACTGTATTTGAATGATTTCAAAATAGCATTGAAAAGTTTTATTGGACTTTATGAGCACAAAACATATTAACCCAGAAAACTGGATATGGCAGGATCCCATGAGGATGATTTATGTTCATTACTCTTAATCACAGTTTAAGGAAATATAGTTACCACTTTCTAAAGAAAGAGTCAAAGTTGTAGAGCAAGTTAATTTATGCATCTTTGGGTAAATAAAGGCTAAGCATGATAGAAAATCTAGGACAGTCTCCTGTTTTTATTTTCAACACTGACCCCAACTCATAATGTCAAATTGTGCAGTAATTTATGTTCTATTTTTCAATTTTCCCATCTGCAAAGTGCGGGAAAATATTGTGTTGTCTCAAGGGGATATCATGTTGTTTCTTCTCCAGTACTTAAAACTAAGACTAAAACTAGGGCTGTTTCCTGCTTGATATGATTTGTGATCCAAGAGGTTTTGCAAGGGCCCCATACCCTAAAATATATCTCCCGTTACCACGAGTATCATTCCCAGAGGCTCAAAGCAAAGAAGTTATGTGGAGAGCTCTCATACTGAGTCACCATGGCCTGCTCTTATTTTATCAAGAAACAATTTGATCAAGAGAAATAGTCCTAGTAACAATCCATAATCTCAACCAGAGAACAGCAAAATTATACTGACACCTATGATGTACAGAGTGAAAGGAAAAATAGATGGAGGCACATTTTTCCCATTTAACATTTTGCCTAAAGACGTTTATGTTTAAATCCTAGAATTCTGTTCTCCATGTGACCAACCTGAGCAAATGATATGAACATTGATGGAGCTTCCCCTACGTGCCAGTCACCATACTAAGCTCTGAGGAATTAAAAGCAAATAAAAATTCAGTTAACACAAAGATAGACAAGATAAAGTGTTTGCCCATGAGGAACTCATAGCATGCTTTGAGTTCAACTTTGGAACATTCAAGAAAGAATATTCTGCTTGTTGACCTGAAATTATTCAGAAAGATTTTTTGTTAAATTTAGCATCTATTAGGTAAATAAATGAAGGTGTAAAAAAGCATTTCCAAAGTAAGCTAAGATTTGGGAGTTCTTTTGTTGGGAATCCTGGGAACATCCTTATACTGTCAAAATACAATTTTGCTACAAAATGTGAAAATGTGGTCAATTGGTTTTATATTCGACAAACAGCACAGCGTGACACATAAGCAAAATGTATAATACGGACCTGCCCTACCTCTTTTAGCCACAGACAAAACTGAGTCCAATTCACATGAGGTCTCAGAGATGAAAAGAGGGCACTCCTGTCATTTCTGTGGAGAAGTCACTGAAGGGACCCACCACTCCTGCCAGGTGAATGCAGAAGCAAAGAACTTAGCGGTCAAACGCTGAAGTCTGTTTTCTTGGCTTCTGTTGCTCCTGTTAAAACGTGTTGCTTTTACACATGCAGATTCACCCATCTTGATGAAGCAGATGTACTTTTAAGAGATTATTACTGGCTATAGAGTACAATAACACATGGATAAGTAGAATATAGACTTCTACTCTGAGTCAAGTAGAAACAGTATTTAAGTTTTGATTTATATGTGTTTTACTTCTTAGTAACCTTAGTAGACTCTGCAAAAATAAAGAAAGTTGCTTTTTGAGAGAAAATTGAAACATAATCTAACTAGAGCTAAGAAGATGCTCCTTTTATTCAAAAATTCACTTAATTCATTTGTTAGAAATCAAGAAAAAAAGTTAACTCGAAAATATGGCAGTCCCTAGTAATACCAACATTGTTAGGAAAGATGATTTCTTGAGCAATTCACGGACAGATAAACAAACACTCTTTATCGTGAGCTACTTCAAAGCTGGGCTTCCCAGAGATCTAAGGCTGATATGTCTTACAAAGTGTTTTACATATTACAGATTCTTGTCAGCCCAGAAACTTTCTTAGAATGAGGTAGAGAAAAAAAGAAAATAATAAATGAGGCAGACTCCTGGGATGTGGAGTTTTTCTTGGTTCCTGCTTGATCAGAAACCTCACAGAAGCTCCCTTCTGAATGTTATTTCAGTATAAGTATTTCCATGTCCAGTTCCAGCTAGAAGCAGGCATGTGGCCATGTGAAAATCAGCAAGGAAACTCAAAATTAGCCCTTGGTTTTGGAACCTTTAAAAGGCTCAAATCAGGGCTGAGTTTATTCAGAGTTCTTTGCAAGTCCCTAAAGATCAACAGTGTCACTCTCTGACATGGTGTCCTTAGTCCCAAACTTCTATTTTTTTCACATTCAAACACAGCCTCCTATTCTCTCTCTCACCTCTGACTGTTTGATTCCTCAAAACAAAGAGCTTTTAAGGACATAAATATATTTTAGCCTTTAAGGACTTAGATATGTTTTAGATGTAACATAAGAAGTACAAAAGCCTTGATAAATTACTTCATATCAGTGAGGAGGAGAGTGGATAAGAAGTGTGAGACCATCTTTTTTTTCTTTTTAATTCATTTTTATTGTTAGACTTATTGGGGTGACATAGCAAGGATTACATAGGTTTCAGGCATACAATTCTACAGTGCATTGTCAACTTGATAAGATCAATTTGCACTGAGCAAAATCAAAGCAAGCATTTATTAAAATTTTCATAAAATCATATTTTAGTATTACTCATCATTACAAAATGTCAGCCTTCTACTTCCCAATAGGCTAGTTTCCAAAAGTTTGTTTGCAAGTTGTTTTTCTGGATCTGAAAGGCCATTTCTCTTATAAACAATGTCCTGAATTTGTAGCTCTTGGGCTTTTTGTGTCATGAACCCCTTTGAGAATCTATTAATAGATGTAGACACACTTTCTAGAAAATTCTCATATGTCTATATGCCCTAATATTTCATATATAGTTAATGGCTTCACAGATCCACTGAAACTGTTTCCTATCAAGAACTTCTGTTCTCAGGTGCCAAGCTACCTCAAATGCTAAAATCCATAGCCACAGAATGAATTAAAAAGACTTCTACCCTCTGGTCTGGAGATGGTACCACATCTTATAACAAAATATTAAGCAACACACTTGCAATTATGCCATTCGACACCAGCACCACATAACTCCACATTAAAATTCAGAAAGATCTTGATTTCCATTTGAACCACAAATAATTTTGCACACAGAAAGAAAGCAAAGCCATTCTAAGAAATTATAAAGGAACCCCATCATATCCTTTTTTATTCATATTATCTCTCTGTGTCAGCTGACCACTTAGCTAAAATGATAAAGTAGAAGAAAAAGGAAAGATCAGGTAACCCATATTTCTTTTTCCTTTCAGTTCTTTATTATTCATCAATAAGCCTAAGGTAAAGGACATCGGTGGAATGAATATGTATCAAGAAATAAAATAAAAGGGGAGGGGGTGGGAGAGGAGGGGGGAAGCTAAATATAAGGTGATGGAAAGAGAAGTCACATTAGGTGGTGAACTTATTATACAACAAGGTGACAATGCACTGTAGAACTGTATGCCTGAAACCTATGTAATCCTTGCTAACAGGTGTCACCCCAATAAGTCTACCAATAAAAATGAATTAAAAAAAAAAGAAATAAAATAAAAATATTCCAGTAAGTTTTATGCATTTCCACTGTTCTGGTAAAAACAAAAGACAAATGTATACAGAAGTTACTACTAATTATGAATTACACAATTTTGAAGATTACATATAAAAGTTAAATGCTCTTATATTTGTATTTACTCTGGCACTGCAAAATGCAAGGGTGAATGTTAAAATTCAAGCTACTAATTTACAGTTCTAACTTTACTTAGGACGACTTCAGATAGCAAATAAAAACCTCTTATGACAAGTCAATAGAGAGACGTCAGAAGAAATAGTAAATGTTTATTTTGTAATTTAGCACCTTAATGGAACTATTTTCCTGCTTTTTGAACAGTGGGGGCTCCCATTTTCATTTGCATTGGGTCCTGCAAATTATGTAGTTGAATCTTCCTGGGCTAATGGTTCGGTGAGAAGTGAAAAGAAGTGTTATACAGAGTAAATTTTAAAAGACTCTATGATTGCACTTTCCAATACAAACATAATCCACTATTCACATGTGGCTATTTAATTCAAGTTTAAATTAAATTAAAAAGTCAATATCTCTGTTGTACTTCAAGTGTTCGATAACCAGTAATGGCTGATGGCCACTATGTTAGACACTACAAGTATGGAACATTTCTATCATCACAGAGAGGTCTGTTGGACAGTGTTGTTTTATAATTAAATACTTGTGAAAAAATAAATATTTTGGAAAATGCTAGGTCAAATAACATTAATTAGAGCTCTTTAATGCAGAATTTTTCGGAAACTTAGATATGGAAATGTCAACTTTCAGGAGGAGGCTATAGCATGAAGCATTTCCATACTTATTTAATCAAAGCTTGCTATTTTGCAAGATAGTAAACTTGTGATTCAGAGCTATCATTTTTAGAAGGGGAAATAAACCTTTCTTAAGGTTTTGCAATACAAAAGATGGTGTGTATGTCACTAGTGGATTGAAAAGCAGTTTTAATGTGGGGTGAGACTCTTACGTTATAGAACCAATGCTTGCTGGGTCTAGTCCAGGCAGTCTTCTCTGGAGAACATTTTAGATGGTCATGTTACCTATTTACTATTTTGAGTTAATTTTTTATGAGTAAATTATTGGTTCTCTGAACTACCGATACACATAACGGCATGGATAAATGCTATATGCTATATTATTTCATTTATATAAAATTCTAGAAAATACAAAGCTTATAGGGACAGAAATCAGATCAGGGACTTTTGTGGACAAAGAGATTAAATATAAAGGGATATGAAGAAAATTTGTGGGTGATAAGTCCATATCGTCATTATGGTACTGGTTACAGGATTTTATATGTAGGTCAAAACTTTGAATCAAGGTGTACCTGAAAATGGTGGTTACATGAATGTAAATTATATCTCAATAAATTTTACTTAAAATTCATGTGTGTGTGTGTGTGTGTGTGTATTTCCTGAAATGATAAAAAGTTAGAGTAGCTGCTGCCTCCTTTGGAAGTACAGAAGTTGATGGATCTGTCAACTAATTTTTAAAATTCTGAGAAATTCTTGAGTCAAAAAAAATATGATTAAGTCCTAGTATGGAGGAGCTGGGGTGGAAAGAGAAGTGCAGCTGAGAGTGGAACAGGACAAGGCACAAAGGATGTGTCTTTGGGAGAAAAGGAAAGATTTAGGGTTTGCTTTACTCTATTCTCTCCACCATACAGCTCTCAGTGGAACTACATGACGTGCCCTTGTACCACCATGAATTTAGAAACAACCACAAAACCCCACCCAGGTGGTTCAGAGCATACTAGGATAGAGCTGGAAAAAATCCCATGATACTAGAAGCTGGCGGGGAGAGAGAGCAGATAAGGACAGGTGCAGATGGGTTGGCTGAGCCTTACACATTTCCTCCTTTCTTCATTTTTCTAGATATCAAGCACTACATGGTTATAGCTAAAGAAGGAAGGTTTAACAGATTCTAACTCAAGACTTTGTGCCTTGAGCTGCATGAACCCCCCCAATACCCTCACCCCTACTTCCTCCAATAAAAATAACTCATCAGTAGGGTCTCTTTTATGCATTTCTTCCAGAATCATAAAAATATGTTCAATTCTTTCAGAAAGGTACAGCAATTTCTTATATGAGTAAACACACCTACTCTATAATCAAGCACTTTAAGATATTCATCTAAGCATATGTCTACAAAAGCACTTGTAGAAGAAGGTTCATGTTAGTCTAAAACTAAGAACATTCCTGGCATTCATTAATTTGAGAATGAATAAACAAAATATAGGACATGTGTCCAACGATGTGCACCTCAACAATAAAAGGAAATGAACTACTACATGCAATAATATAGATGTATCTCAGAAAAAATGTATGCTGAATAAAAGAAGCCTCAGTAAAACTAAAAAAAAAAAAAAAACTACTTACTATCTTATGCCTGATGTGTGAAGTTCCAGAGTATACAAAACTAAATTGTGGTGAAAAAAATTAGAACAGTAGTTGCCTTTGGGGCAGCAGGAGGGAATTAATTGACTGGGAAAGAGCATAAGAAAAACTTCTGGAATGACAGAAATATTCTGTGTCTTGATAGTGGTTTGATTTACATAAGTAAATGCATATGTCAAAATATTAAAATGATACAGTAAACGTATGTGCACTTTGCTCCATGTAAATTTTACTTTAAAAACTATAAACAAAATATTAAACTCTAGGAATATGCATACTGAACTATTTATGGATCAAGTATACTGGTTTCTATAACTTACTTTAAAATGCTTAAAAATGAAAATTAATAGACATGTGATAAAGCAAATATACAAAAAGTTAAGAATTGTAGAACCTACATGGTGGATATATGGATGTTCAATATAAAATTCTTTCAAGTTTTCTAAATTTGAATTTTTTTACTAAAAAATAAGAAAATTTATCATGCAAAAACAAGAAACAAACAAGAAATCAAGGCACTTTCATTCTGGTACTGACATATTAGGTTATTTGGACCAATTCTTTAGGAAGAATTAGAGAAGTGGCACTTTTCTATATACATATAGTGACACTTCTCTAGTATACACACACACACACACACACACACACACACACACACGTTTATTTATTTATATTTATTATTATTCTTACATATACATCCATTTCTGCTATAAGGAATCAGAGAGTTAACACATCAGTAAAGCTACAGGAAAAGAAGGAATCCTAAGAATTAGAAATGGAAGCACTTCTAATCCTAAGAACATGTCACTTGTTATAGAGGTTGTTAAGATGCTTAGAAGCCAAGAATTCTTTCACATTTTCATGGGGCTAGGGGGCTAAGAAATTATAGCCCAGAGTCCAGCAAGGGGTCCTACTAAGCCTTGACAGAGTTGAAATCCCAAAGAGTGACACTTAAAAGTGATGTGTACCAGAAAAGAACTGGTCCTGGCACAAAATGAAGCCCAGTTAGAATCATCTCAATTCCTAAAATTCCATAAAGGTGAAGTGAGATTTCTATTGCCCCTAAACACCTAACCAGAGGATAAAGAATTTAATCTCTTTAAAAGGAGACAGTGTATAATAGCTCTTATATTATTTGTAGTTTTTCATATATATGAGTATATAATGTCTGCTACTCAATGAAAATTAACTAGGACTTCTGTGTTTTGGGTTAAGATATATTTGCCTTTTTGCATCAAACAACCAAAAAATGGTTAAAATGTATTAAGTAAAGGTTTTCAAACCTAAAACGTCAGGCATTGAGGAACCATGATTCCTGATAGATGAGAAACAAATGAGGAGAGTCCTACAATTGCCTCAGCTGACTGGCTTGACAAATTTTTCAGAGTGCAATGCAGGGTAAGAGAACATACACAGAGCCCAGCAAATGGACTCTAAATGGAAGTACACTATTTGTCTTAGTCTTTTCAGGCTGCTGTAACAGAATGCCATAGACTTGGTGGTTTATAAACAACAGAAATTTATTTCTCACAGTTCTGGAAGCTGGGAAGTCCCAAGATCAAGGCGCCAGCAGATTTGGTGTCTGAGAGCGCACTTCCTGGCGCCGAGATGGCCATCTTTTGACTGCGTCCTCACATGGCTGAAGAGGTAAGGGAGCTCTCTGGGGTCTCTTCTTTAAGGTCACTAATTCTACTCCACCTAATAATCTTCCAAAGACCTCACCTCCAAACAAGGAATTGGGTTCAACATATTTACTTTGGGAGGATACAAATATTTTGTTTATATCACTATTGTAAGGTTCTTAGCACTAAAGTTAGACTGTGATAAAATAAAGATGTATATTATAAACACTAAACCAACCACTAATATAACATAACAAGTTATAGCTAATATGCCAATGAAGGGGATAACATGAATAACTTAATCGAAAACAAAACAGATAAAGGGAAAAAAGAAAAGGAAAACCAGATGAAACAAAGATTACATACATGCTTTAAATACTTTAATTAAAAGGTAAAAATTGTCAAATTGGATTTAAAAAAAACCCCATAACCTATTTAGCTGTTGCTGATTAGAAACATGGTTTAAACATAAAGACACAGATCAGTAAAAGGATGGAAAAAGATATACCTTGCTAACAAAAATCAAAATAAAACTGGAGTAAGTGTACAATAGCAGAAAATGTAGACTTCAAAGCATATTGTCAAAGATGAAGGTCACTTCATGTTGATAAAGAAAATAATTTATCAAGAGGTAGGCTGACCAGGCACACCATTTTAAACAGGACAGGATACAATTACTGTGCCATTTCAAAGGGTACGTATGGTCAGCCTCGTCTCACTGGGCTAAATTTGAGGTGTCTATAGGCTGACCATATGTACTGTTTGAAATGGGCGAGTATTGTTTCTGTTCCATTTACAATGGTACACTGGTCAGCCTATAGAAAGGGCATAACAATCTTATATATTTATGCAGCAATTAACAGAGCTTCAAAATACACAAAACAAAAGCTATTAAAACCTGAAGGATAAACAGGCACATTCACAAAGTCAAATCCTTAACATCCCTCTCTAAATAATTGATAGAACAAGTAGACAAAGATCAGTAAGGATATAGAATATTAGATAAATACTATCAACCAATGTAACCTAAAAAACACTTATAGAACTTACCCAACAACAGTAATATAGTCTTTTTATGTCTCTGATCACACTGGAATTAAATTAGAAATCATTAATAGAAACAAGCAGTTCTAGAAAATCCCCAAATATATTTGTAAAATAATCAACCACTTCTAAATAACTCATGGGTCAAAAAAGAAATCAAAAGGGAAATTAGAAAGTATCTCATGAACATATACATGAAAAAGCAACTTAAAAAGTTCTTTTTAACTGTTGTGTATCCTGATTGTGTTGGTAGTTACACACATCTGCACGTGTTAAAACTCAGAACTACACATCACTAAACAAATTAACAAACCCACAGAGGTAACAAACACTCAAGCCCTATCATTTTCCAATTATTTAACCACATTTTGCCATCATGCATGTTCTTGAGATTATTTATGTGTCTCTTGTCAGTATGGAGAAAATACTATATAGTGTTGCTACTGACACTTCCCAACTCACCTTCAGTAATGATGACAGAGCAGTAGCTTGGAATCAGCCTTGGTGGAAGCATTTACACTGGAAATCAACAACTGCTAGATATGGGGTTTGGGTTTTGAGGGTTTTTTGGAGAGCATGCCACTGCACCCCCTCCCTCCCGGATTACTGGATATCAACTCAATGGCATGCTGGAGTTTCCAGGGATTATCTGAAACCAGCTCGATTAGCGTATCAACCTTTGTCTTTGTCAAGGATGGTTTACAAATCTATAGAAATTGAAATTAACTTGTCCAGAACTGATGATAATGCAAATTAATCTTGTTGTTGGCCATGTGAATGACCTCTGTTCAGTAGAGAGACCAGTCTCCCATGTGTGGAAAGCTTCGGATCCACTTGCAAGTTCATTTTCATATTCCTGATCATAAATGTGTCTGTTCTTTGGATTGCCCTTTGAACCAGTTGTAACTCTTTTCTGGTTCTCTGATTTAACTAATGACATAAATAAAATTTTTCGATGTGGTAATTTTACATTTGCTTGAGAGTCTACTTTTAGCTTTTTTTTTTTTTTTAAGAGTTATCTTAGTTTGACAGCATACTAAATTGTCAGTGGCATTTGACTGGCTTTGAAACCCCTTGCTAAAAATGTCTGCCTTGTTCCACTAAGATTATTTAAACTCCAGGTTTTCTACCACCCAGTTTTCCTAATAGAATGAAATATTCTGTACCCATAAAATGACACTTTTTTTATGAATAGTTAAGTACCACAGTGCAACCAAACAGACTTGCTTTGCTGTTCTAGTTCTGAGGGGTGATGCTTTCAGGAAACTAGGTCTGCAGCAGTGTACAAGAGGCCAGGGTCAAGATTGAGGAAGCGTTGGAATCTGCCTTTGATCCCTAAAAAGGACTCAGAGCAGGAAAGGGAGCCCTGCTTTATTTAATTATATTTCTTGATAACCAGAGAGACAGCATGATCAAGTTACCCATAGTATCTCGTGGGAAAGGATATGCTAACAATTGACTTGTTGGCTTCTTTCCTAGTGTCATTCATTAACCAATAATAAATGACCTTTTCAAATTCCATTTCCCTGGGTATTGACAAAATTCTCCTTCAGATACTGCTTTTGCCTTTATTTTTTCAATCACTGAAATTTTTGTTAATATCTCACAGATCAGCTAGTTGCTGTACCAAGAACTACTTACAAAATAACTGCACCTACTTCAGCTCTTTTATTTAATAATCATATGAACTTGTGTAAGTTGTATCACCTTTACTGGGATCAATTTGCCAAACATGAAAGCTAAAAATATAACAATTGTACACTATTTAAGAAAAAAGTTTTTTTAAACATTTATTCCATGTGCACTCATGTATTAATATGTTATTTTGTTGTTTTTTTAACAATATTAAGAAAATTGCAGTTTATCTAGAGACACTTGGTAATTGAAACTTATTCAAACTAAATTTGGAACCCCAAGCACTTTTTGCTGATGGCATGTAATACATTTAATTTCTCCTGTGTATGTACTTTTTATTTAGTACTTCAGGAATTACCGTGCTCCTTAGAGAAGTCAGGTTAATATAGAATGATTTTTATTACTGTATTCTCACTAGAAAGCCTGAAAATGAGTCTTGTTAGCATAGAGCAATAATAACTCAGGGCTTAATATTTATTCTAGTTTCCAAAATTGTATATATCTCGTAATTCAAAGAGGGATAATTGTATCTGTTATAGGAGAAATGCTCAGAGGAGTTCATAGCAGGGCCACTGTGGTTGTTTCTTAGATAAAAGATTTAATCTGTTTTCTTCCAGTTTAGCCAAATGACTGATGAAACTCACTTGTAGGACATATAATGTCAGGAAACATAGACAATGCCAACTTTTCAATTACAAAGAAAACAATTTATGAAATATCCTTGGAGTGATGATTTATAATTGTTACTATGCAATGATTAATTGAGTTTTAATGTTACCTCATTTACCGAGGAAACTCTACTGACATAATTGATAAAATCACTCCTAATGTGCCCTTCTACAATTCTTGGATGTAAAAGACTCTATATTCAAATTCTTTCTCTTAGTTTTGTGACATAAGGCAGTTTACTTAAACATTCTTAATTCTCTAGTTCATCTAGCAAAATAGAAATAATATCTCCTCAGGCTTTTTCTGTGTGTATGTTTTTGTTTGGGTTTATTTGTGTTTCATTTTCTGGTTATTGTTTTTTTTTTGTTTTGAGATCAGAAATAATACATATAAGGCTGTAACATAGGGCCTGAAAACATAATAATATTTGTTTTAAAAATTTAATTTTCTTATAGTTTTAATGGAATTTGACTTCCAAGTCAAAAGATTAAAAGCAGAGATAATAATATTTTTGTACATTTTTCCTCTTGAGAGAAAACCAATCCATAAAACTTACTGAAATTGGAAAGAAGGGTTTAAAATAATAAATAAAGCTAGGTAATAAATAAATTACCTTGGAATCCTGGGGAAATTTGCTACAGAAAGTCCCCAGGCTAGATCCAAGTTCTTGGTAAAAAGCACTCTCAGAGTCTCAGGGATGCCCAAAGTTTTCTCATTCTATGAGGCCAATTAAAAAAGCATTTATGAAAATTAATCCTTTTAAAAACAGAAGTTTGTTTAAAGGCATTAATGCATACAGAATTAAGAATATAGCACAGTCCTTTCCTTACCTGTCCTTCCAAGTCTTTGCTCTGGAAGCAGGAACTTCTCCATGGCTGTGGTCCTGAAAGTTTGTTGCTACCCTTGATATAGGGACAAGAATGTATGGAAATGAGCAATTATGAGATAGATTTTAGCCACCTTATTGTGCTAAACCCCAAGATAACGGGTTCTTCTAAGGCACCAAAAAGCAAGGTCCAAATTCTGCTTAGAATCCTGAGACAATTAGAGAACTCTAGTTGCAACAGCTCCATCAGCTAGGTTAGGCACAGTGCTTTATGCACGGTTTCAGTTTAGCCAATTCTTAGCTCCAGATGGATGCAGAGATTGGTGATACACACAGCTTGGGAAATTTGTAGAACTTCTGGTCTGTCTGTCTTTCTTTCCTTCTTTCTTTCTTTCTTTCTTTCTTTCTTTCTTTCTTTCTTTCTTTCTTTCTGTTTTTTTTTTTTTGCCTTTTCTGTTATTTTTCAAAATTTTGAAGACACCCCTTTGTTAAACATTCACCTGGTACAAGAAATTCAGAGCTTTGTTACCTTCATCTAGAAAGAGAAATGTGAACTTTGCAGAGCACAGATATATATGATTGGCTACCTCTTAGCACTGCCCAGTCCATGCTTATATCCAAGACATCATATGATTTCAATTAATAAAAAGACAATAATAGTAACAACTCCTACAACCAATAGTACATATGTGGGAAGTGCACAATTTAAAGAGCACTATAAGACTGATGATATATTTTAATCTTATATTAAATAGTTACTGATTTAAATATAAAGATGTAAGATTAGAGTTATTGATCTAAATAACTACCTTTCAAATTCAAATCCTAAGATTATTCTCATTTCTCAAAAATAAAAACCTAAGATAATTTAGAGTAAATACAATTGATATCTAGTTATCTACATTGAAGGCTGCACAATGCCAGGCTTACTTCATTTATCTAGATATTATTTCAACACAAATTTAACTGAGGACCTAACATAACAACTACTTTGCTTATAGGAGGTTTTAGTCCTCATTATGCATGTAGATTAATGGGGGAAGGAGGAAGGTAGAATCAGTATGATAGCAATAGGAGGTTAACCTCATTATACACGCAAACATCTGTGGGCCAGTTAGGTGGCACAGGTCACGTATTTGATAGTGTAAGTGGAGTGGTGAATGGGGTGTTCACTTTGGCTGGTATAGCATAGCAGCTGAGGAGGCCTGAATAGAGTACTTCATTCACCTAAGATTGCATAGGGAGCAGCCCCTAGCTCCAGATGAAGAACTGACAGGAAATCAAGCAAAACCGGCTATCATAAAGAGATGGATTACTGGCAGGAAATCAGCAAATAAGTCCAACTGCAGAGGCCAAGGTAACCTGGTTACTGTAGAGAAATAGAAAAAATAGAGAAAATGCTGGGATCTGGAAATCTCAAGAATGTGGAAATGTAATGCTGGACTCATTAGAAATGGGCTTATGACAGCGAGATAACTCTGAACCCCACTGTGTGATAGATTGGATTCTGCTGAGAGAGACCCTATTATGATAAACCAGAACACTAGCTCTGGCCTGAACTTACAGAGAACTTCAAGGAAGGGTCAGGGGAGTCACGGAGCTGACAATGGCATGAAGTTTTGTTTTTTAAGCCATTTCTGTGTCTGGCAAGTTGTGTCAATTTTTTTTTTCTCTTAAATCAACTGAGATAATCTACCTACCAACCTTTAAGGCAGTCCTTCTTGTGTGAATTTCTGTTGTCCTTCACAAGTGTAATAATTCTGTGGCTGCAGGAAACCAGATAATACCAGTATCCAAAAATATGCTTTCATCAACCAATCCCCATGTACCCTCTCCTCTTTGCATTTCTTAGAAATGAAAATCATTCTAATGAGAGAAACTTATTTTGTCTTCTGGAGCTAAGTTCTGATTCAGAAGCCATTTTTCTTTGAAAACCTAAATTATTTTTTAATTGCCACATTTGCTTTGAGGTTAAGTCTTTTGATAGAAATCATCAACTCTTTCCACCAGGATTACGATTTTTAGAGACAAAATTGTAGCTTACAAATAAGGTATAAAAATTTTAACTGTAAAATTTTTATTTGTGGAGTTCTCTGGTGGTGTAGTGGCTTAAGGCTCCGGTGCTATCAGCGCTGCGGCCTGGGTTCGATTCCCATCTAGAGAGCTACCCACATACAAAAAAAAAAAAAAGGCAAAATTTTTATTTGCTTTGCCTTCACCTTCTGGTTAATAAAATGCTAATGCTCTGCCCACCTTAAAGCTAATAGGGCGTAAATATTTGTTGAAGCCAATGGATGAAGAGGATTTTCTGCAAATAAAACCTCCTAAAAAAACAAAAATTGCAGAGATGTTATGTAGAATACAGTTACCCTTCATTTTGCATGTACATAGGTAGATAGATATGATAGTGTGGACTACTGTGCAATGAATATTTACAACCCTTCTACTATGGTTGAGTATATTTCCAGTCCCATTTATATGGTGCTTGGGCATAAACATTTACCAATGGAATAAAAGCAGAAATAGTAATAGGGTATAAATTCTGAGCTAATGCCTCGCTTAAGAGGCGTTGTATGTTTTTATTCATCCCTCTGTGTTTCTGCCTTTTGTCTCAGGTAGCTGCTGGACCATATAGGATGAGACACATATGGAGCACATCTAGACCCCAGCCATAGACTAAAACCAAGCCAAGCCAATCCCAGTCTCAATTGGCTGAACCCCAAGTAGAGCCTAACCCACCATATACATGAGAGCAAAAAATAGTTGTGTTGGTTTTTTTCCCTCTAAATTGTGGAATAGTTTAACAACATTATTGTAGCAATAGCTTACTGATTATATGTTACATATTGTAACAATAGCTCATTGTATATACATTTATAAAAGTATAAAAATTTAAGTATTAAATGAAGTAATAAAATTTTACTTCATTTAATAAAATAAGAAAATAATTCATGTTCATGATCTGAAGAACTGAAGTTTTGAAATTTTCAGTTTTACAGACACCACACTGATCATTGGCAAATATTGTTAAAAGATAATTGCTTATACTTAGATAGCAAGAAATTTATTTATTTTTGTTTTGTCTTGTTTTTATTAAATTTATTGGGGTGGTAAATTTATTGGTTGGTAAAATTATATAGGCTTCAAGTGTACAATTCTATAATACATCATTATATTGCCTTGTGTGCTCACCATCCAGAGTCAGTTCTCCTTCCATCACTATATATTTGACCCCCACCCCACTCACTTCTGTACCACTCTTTCCCCAGAAAATTTATTAAGAGCAAAGTCTAGGTCTTTAACTGTAGCATCAGGAAGAAATGGAATTCCAGCATTAGAAAACATGGTGATAGGGAATTAGAAAGGGAGATGGGAAATATATAAAGATGTCTCTGCAGAAGAATTATTGTTCTTTGCATTTAAAGCTAATTATAAGTACAGTGCTTAAAAGGTCAAAATTCTATCTTAATCCCTTTATCTCCAAAATTTTCTACTCATTCTATAACCAAACAATTTTATAGCTATAAAAGACCTTGGAAATCATTTTAGTTTAGTCATTCATTTTAGAAATAAGGAAACTGAAGATAGAATAAAAGAACCAAACCACACCATACAAAATGAGAAAAAAATTTAATCTTAACAAATTTATTAATAATAGATCCATAAATAAATCCCCTGATTAAAAACGTAAACTTCTTTATATCATATCATACCATCTCATTATTAATTTATGTGGCGGTATTCTTCTGTTGACAATTCTTTTTTTTAATTCTACTTATATAGAACTCTTCTTTTGTGGTTGAAGTATTCTGTTATATGATTAAGATGAAGTAGTTGAAAAGTTTTATGTGAGTTTACAACAAAATCATATATAATGATCTGCATACTATAAAAATCAATGCTCCTAATTCTGCCACACATGAGGATCACCTGGAGAGCTTTAAAAACTACTGGCATCTGGTCTCAACCCCTTGAAGTTCTGCTTTAAATGGTCTCAGTGTAGCCCAGGAGTTAGAATTGCTAAAATCTTCTGTAAAGAATTATAAACTGCTTTTTCTTCCATTTTTATGGTATTTTTATTGAATAGAAACATTAAATACTATAAATTTCATTCTGTACCACTTCGGTTACACCCCACAATTATAATTCTGTAGTATGTTCATTAAAAAATAACTTTTTCTTAAACTAAACACAATTAAGGAAAAACTACTTTTCATTTGATTTATAACTGTTAAGTACAAGCATGGGCTGATAAATTTTGCCTCCACTGTAATATTTTTTGTTACATTAGACATAGCTGGATATAACCAGTTCTGTGTAGTTACATGGTATCTCCCCTCCAACGTTTTTTAACTTGCACACACAGATGCTGACATTTTTCCCTCAGTGCACTTCAGAATGGAAGTGTTCAGACGTGTGGTTCAACAGCAGAAAAAAATTCCTCCCATTGAAAGTCACAGACAAGTGCAAGCCATTCCCCACTGTAAATCGGTATTTGATGTGCGTGCAGTAAGACACTGAGTAAGGCAGCTCATTGGTGATGAAGAGGTGAAGTCTGCAGTGAGGAAATGGTTTCTGAGACAGAGCACTGAGGTCAGAAAGCAGATTTTTTTTTAAGGATGGCTTTCAAAAACTAGTACAGCATTGGTGAAAGTGTATTAAAGTCAGTGATGATTTTAATGTAAAAATAAATAATTATGCAGCTTTTAAAATAAATGATGTAGGTGTATTTTTTTCATTTTATAAAAATATATTTTAACTTTCATTTTCTATTTAAGGGGAGGCAAAATTTATCAGCCTGCCCTAGTATAGTTCTGGGCATATCAAAATTGCCTTTGCCGTTTAAATATCTCCTTTTACTAAACTTTCATAATAAATAAAACATAATATGTATGGGATATATAATAGAAATAATTCACTTATAAAATTTATATGAAAATAATATTTACAGAATACTATTCAGAGAACTAAGTTCTATCAAACTTTATTTTGAGCACAAGTTTGGTCTCATAAGTATATTAGTTCTTTAAATAATAATGAGGTTAAAATTCCTTTTGAAGAGAGACCATTTCAAAGAGCCCCAAGTTGCTTGGTGTATTTCTGGAATTCCAACACTTGCTGTACTTGAAGTTTGAATTAACCTTAAAGAAACTCATGTCTGTTTTCAGAATATGAAGGTGGCAAAACAAACAAACAAACAAACAAAATCCCAGCCTATGGATGAGGGTTCTTAAGTGCTTCTCAGAAGTACAGGCAACAAGGGACCTCATATTGGAGGGGGCGGTAGAGAACAGCAACTGGTGGCACAAGGAGTCTGAGTAGAGGGAAGCAAACAGCTCTGCTTTCTGACCCTCAGTGAGGGACAGCAGGGACACAGGTTGCCAGCCACTGCAGTGTTTAGAAAATCTTGTGAGGTGATTAACTCCTACATCATTTCCACTGATTGGATCATTCTTACAATTTCAGATATCATCTCTTTTTGTCTTGAGAGTCTGGTTCTCTCTTTATTTACTTCTTTTACTAAAGTCATTTTTTTTCCTCCTAGATTAAATTGGTTTTCTTCAACTTTCCATAAGTGTCCACTATGCACCATATTTTTTATGACTCTTTTTCTAGGTTGGTATCTTCTAAGGATGATTCAATACTTAATATTCCTTTTGAACAGAACTAAGCATGTCAAAAAATTGATGCTTCACCTGAATCAGTGCAGACAGTGTTTGTGCAATTCAAATTTTTCTTTCACATAAAACCAGCTTCTAACCTAATGCAAAAGTCTGAGCAAATATAAGAGATTCATCAAACAGCCAATGGCAGATACACACACCACTGGCTCTTGTAGGCAAGGTCTGTTCTCATGCCATCTAATAGCAGCTCTGCTACCAATTCTTGTGACTGCCCCAGGATCAGCTGAAAGTCAGACACCATAATGGTTCACAGTCCCTCCTGTGGCACTGAAGTCCACCACAGAGGTCCACTGGGTAGTCACAGCTCCAACAGCCTACAGCAAGCTGAGGACCCTATGGAGTCCCACCTGGAATCCAACCCAAACTACAGGTCAAAGAGGAGGATGGGTGTAGTTTCCTTTGAAGTGTGTTTTGGCCATAGTGGCCTCTCTATTCTCTTTGCTTTGTCAATATGAACATTTTAGTAAAGTCAATATATTAATATACACTATAAAATTCAAATATTTTAAGTGTAAACTTTGATGACTTTTGACAGGTTAGATTTGTGAAACCAACACTCCAATCTAGATTAGAACATGCTGTTCACTCTAGAAAGTTCCCTTTCTTTGTGCCTCAATACCCCTCCCCAGAAGCACTTACCATTCTGATTTCTATCACCATGCATTCATGTTGGCTGTTCTTTAACTTCCTATAAATGGTACATTCAGAAGGTGGTCTTGTGTGTCTGACTTTTTTCACTCAATACAATGGTTTTGAATTTCGTCCCCATGTTGGTGAGTAGAAGAGTAGTTCACTCTTTTTAATTTCCTGTTATACCATTGTTTAAATAGTCTATGATTTGTCTATCCATTTTCCTATTGAGGACATCTTAATTTCCATTTGTCTTAGATAAATACCTAGAAAAGGAAATGTTTATATAAGAAACTGCCAGTTTTTCAGGGTGGCTGTACCATTTTACCCCACTATCTACGATATATGAGGGTTATGTTTACTCTGATGAGGATGAAGATACAGGCTGCAGACATCGTCATCAATATTTTTTCATTCTATTTTTTAATCTTAGACATTTTTGATACCTGTGAATTGGTCCCAGTGTTTTACATTTGCCTTTTCACGTGCCTACTTGTTATTGTATAAATTTATAAAAGATGTCTCCGCCTTGTTTTTCTTTTTTTAAAAATGAGGTATTTGTTTTATTCTCATTGACTTATAGAAATTTTACATCTATTAGTCATAAGGGTATATGTCAGATATATGAAATGATAATATGTACTTCTAATCCATAACTTGAGTTTCATTTTCTTAATGATGCCTTCTAATGTGCAGAAAATTTAACTTCATTGTAGTCTAATTTAATACTTTTCCCCTTTTGTAGTTAGTACTTCTTATGTCCTAAGACAATTCTTGTCATCCCCAATATCATAAAAATTTTCTTTTATCTTTTCTTCTAGATGTTTTACAATTTTTAACATTTACATTTATTTGCATCTTACATTAATTTCTTTGTAATGTGATATAGGAGTTGAGGCTTATTGACTGTTTTTGCTCTTGATTATAGGTCCTATTTTTCTAGTGGCTTGTATGTCCAATAATTTTACAGAATGCACTGGATGTTGTGGGTAATACATTGTAGAGAATCTTGGTTGGTTGTCTTCCTTTAATCCATGTTGTGGGTTATCATGCCAGGCAGTTAAGTTCATCCTTTTGTTTAGGCTTGGACTTATTTATTTTCTTGTTAGTGTGGGTATATTTCACTTTTGTCTTTAGTCTTAGATTGTGAACTTTCTGGGTTCTCAGTAGAATGTCAGAGGTCCTCCATATGTTCTTCACACATAAACTGGCAGAACTGGCACCTATTCCCAGCACTGAGCCCTCTCTGGTATCTCCTTTCAGCTCCATGATGGTCGCCCTCTGTTAGGCCTCAGAGTTTTGCCCTGTGCACATGCAGCCTTGCACTTGGGCGATCACCTGCTGGGAATTTCCTGGTAGAATTCTGCCACTACCACCCAGCTTCTCCCACAGCTTCCCTCTCCTGGACTCTGCCTTGTGAATTCCAGCTGTCTCAACAGCCCATTTCTGCCTCCTTAGCTAAGGGAGATCATGATGCTTGGGCTACACTCCAGCCTTCCTAGATCTGAGAATGCCCCTACCTGAGAACCAGGCCATACTTCATGTGCTTCCACTTCTCAAGCACCTCAGTCCTAGACTAGAATGGAAAAGAGTCATGGCATGTGTTTTGTCTAGTTTTATGTTTGTTTGTGAGTTATGAGTTTAATTATGTGCAACCCCACAATTTTTCTGAGGTGCTGGGGTTAGGTGTTCAATTCATATGTTGAAGTTCTCACCCTCAGCACATCAGAATGTGACCTTATCTGGAAATAGGGGTTCATACAAATGTAATTAGTTAAGATGATGTCACACTAAAGTAGGGTGGGCCCCTTATTCAATATGACTGGTGTCCTTATAAAACAGAGAAATTTGGAGACAGACATGCATACAGGGAGAACACTGTGTGAAGATGACAGCAGAGATATACAAGCCAAGTAACACCCAAGATTGCAGCAAACTACGAAAAGCTAGGAGAGAGGCCTGAAACAGATCCTTCTCTCACAGACCCCATAAGAAACCAACCCTGATGCCACCTTGAACTTAGACATATAGACTCCAGACTGTGAGACAATAATGTCTGTTATTCAAGCCCACAACTTGTGGTACTTTATGATGACAGCCCTAGCAAACTAATAAATATATTGTTGCAGAAGAATAGGTCTGGCACTAGTAACTCTGCCCTCAATGTGAATTTCTTGCCTCCTCTTGTAGGCCTTTCCTCTGGGGCCTTCTGGGGCCTTCTGGGGCCAAACCCAGTGACCTCTGCAATGGGTCTACGACAGCTGTGAAAAACCTTGATTTCGTTCATGGAACAAGCTGCTAGAGTTGTCTGTAGGCAGGTCGCTGGGAACCACCGTTGCTTCTGCTGTGTGCCTTATTGGTAGCCCCTGCTTTTCTTCCCTTTCCTAGCTATCTCCACACTTCTCAGCTTCGCCAGTCTGGGTGGGGTGAAACGGAGGTGAGCCCTTTGTGTGGTGCCCCAAAAGGCTGGGAAGCTGGCCACTCCATAGGCTCTCCTCACCCCTTTCTAGCTGGAGAGTTCCCTCTTGGTGCTGAGCAAGGCCAGCCTTGAGAATGGGATGGTGCAGGGGAAATAAAGCTATTCTTCCTTTTTTTGTGAGGTTATTCTCAGATGTTTAGTTCCACTGCACTGCTGTAGTTCCTTAAGTGGACTCCAGAGCTGTTCTTGTTTGTGGACAGCTAATCGTTGATCTCTGTGGGGAGAGAGAGGCTGGGGTCTTCTACACTGCCGTCTTGGTGACATCTGAAATGATATCAGTGAAATTCTTCACTGAAATGGATAAAGATAAAGACAGGAACAAATCTGATGAAAAAATTGAGTTGTCTTTTGACATGTTACCTTTGAGGTGTTTAAAGGATTGCAGGGGAGATCCAAGTGAAACTATCAATAGGCAGGTGGGGCCGCCGCTACTGGCACTGGGCATGGCCAATTCTGCACCTCTGTCCGGCGCTGCCCTTTGATTCGGATTTCCGTCTTGGCATTCTCTGGAGGATTGCGGGACCGGCTACTGCAGAGGAGTTGGGGGCGATCGTCCTGGAGTATTTCGTGGTGCCCTCTTTGCAACATTTCAGATAACAGAGGAAGAAGTGATAGGAAGGCTCTCTGTAGGCTCGCCAACATTCCACTGACCCCTGAGACTCAGCGGGACCAGGAGCGGCGAATTCAGAGGGAGATCGCCAACAGCAACGAGGGGAGGCGCAAGCAGGACATCCACGCGTGTCCGCAGTCCCTCCAGACCCTCAGCCCCCACACGGATGGAGACGAGCTCAGCCACGCGCTCCATTTTCAGCAGTCGGCGGAGTCCATTTTTCTCCCCGGAGCAGGAGGGACTAGGCTCCCGCAGCAGAACACACAGCTCAAGCGCTTGGTCCAGGAGCTGGGTGTGTCATCCCCCAGACGACAGCGAGCGGAGGACAAGGACAGGGCGTTGGCGCACGGGCCAGCGGGGAGGGCGGGAAGGCGGAGCACCTGCGGCAGGAGCTGATCGCCCTGCGGCGGGAGCTGGACAGGGAGCGCCCGGGCCGCTCGGCGCGTCCGCCGGAGGCCCGCACGTACCCGGAGGCGCTCAGGCTGACCGCTGCAGCTCCGGCAGAACCGGTGCGACCGCTGCACCAGGAGAGGCTGAGCGGACCCAGCTCCTGCCCCGCGCGGCCACCACCCACACCCTAAGGTGACCGTACCAGCGCCGCCATCGCCTCCCCCCCACCACATCAAAGTCGTTACCACCGAGCCCTCCTCGGTCGCCGACTCGGCCTTCGTGAAGCGGGTCCGAAGCGGCCCCGAGGCCCGGACCTCCCACACCGCCTCGGGTTCAGACAGCGAGGCCATGGACCGGAGCCAGGAGGAGGTGGCTTCCCTGACCACCGCCCACCACAGCCCCCCTCTCCCTGCTGGGGTCGGGGCAGCAATGGGGAGTACATGCAGGCCAGCGAGTGAGGAACTTTTATAAAGTTAAGGTGTCGTGTGGGTCCCTTCTATGACCTCTGTTTCAATACTACAAGTCAAGCTTTGCGCGAGGCCGGGTGGTGGGCGTGTGCGGGAGCGCCGGGGCGCCCGGGGCTGGGCCTCGCCCGGGGGGCTGGGGGCGCGACACTGAGGTAGGTGCCTGGCCTCGCTCTGCCAAAAAGCACTTTTTCATTTAAACATGTTTTCAAGAACGGAAAATCAAACCAAACCCCACATTTTCTGCCCTCCCCAGAGCCAGGCCTACTGACTTTCAGATTTTAACTCCCGCCTTCCCTCCTCTTTTTTGGTTATTTGCTTTCTCCTTGAAGCACTTACATGGGTTGGGGGTCGGCCTGGGTCAGGACTCTCTGGGAGTCTGGGGTTGAAGATGCTTCTCGGTGTGTTTGCTGCTGCCCCTCTGCCCTGCCGACCCCATCTCAGCGCTGGGGTTCCCTCCAGGTGTCCCGTCTTCGACCCCCAAAGCATGCCTTGTCTCTCTTCGTGTTTTGTTTGTTACTGCGTTTGTTTGTGGGTTTCTTGTTTTTTTTTTTTTTTTTTGGGGGGGGGGGTTGGTTACAATTTTTGAGGTCTTTGTGGAAAACTATTACATTTTGTTTAAAAAGTGGGAGGTAGCAAGAGGGAGGGAGGAAGAGAGAGAGGAGGAGAGAGAGAGAGAGAGAGAGAAGAGCTAATTAGTGTTTGCTAATTCACCCTAAATATAGTGGACTTTGGCATGCACAAATTTCACCTTCATGGTTTAGCCATTTATCGGTGACTCTGATACCCACTATATTATAGGTTGTGATTTTGCTATGAGGTACTATGAGGTTTATGTGTAGGAGTGAATTTCTGCACTAGTGAGTGAGCCCAGTATCTACAAGTACATCTCAAGTTGGTTTTATTCTTTCTACTTGTCTCCTTGTGCACAGGGACTTTTATAAATAATAAAGGCTTGGGATAAAAATGCATAATAATCAAAACAACAAAAATTAAGACCTCCATCACAAAGGAGTTCAAACCCTTCAAGCATAACTTCAGTACTACATTTATTAAATTGTTAGAGATTTGAAGTAACTGTTTAAATGTTTTACTGCTGCCTTATAGCATCTGATGGGGCAACTTATTTGCTATCAGGGTGTTTGTTAATTACAGCATTCTAAAATGTATTCCTTACAAATGTCAAGAGTTCATGCTATTATTTATTTAAATGCCAGGAAATCTCTTGATTCTAGACCAAAAAGGCATTCATTAATCATGAGAAAATTTTAAGACATGCATTAAAATGGAAAGAGATGAAGACAAACTCTGGGCATATTTGGTAGTGCAGCTTTCAATCTGCTCCACCCAGTGGTCACATGGCTGTCCAGTTTTGGCAATGGTCCAGTGAATAGACGAGTTGTTCCAGTTTTGACAGACACTCAAACAATTTAACAGGATTCATAGATCCATATAGTTGAAAATCTGGACCAAGAGAATATGGTGCTAACATTTTTTTTAGGAAAAAATATACAAATATTTCCTTTTTGGTTAAAAAAACGTATCATCCTTGCTAACAGATGTCACCCCAATAAGTCTAACAATAAAAATGAATTAAAAAACAAAAACAAAAACGTATCACCCAACTCAGCAGTAAACTTCTGAATTTGAGAAAATGCACATATAACAATGGAAACTTAAAAGCAGACTCGCAGCAGGTGCCAGGGATCTGCATAGAGTGGTGATGTAATAAATCCGAGATGAGTTGGCAGTAGCTTGGTGTGGACTCACAAAAACTGTTACACAAACTGCTAATAACATCTATCTCAGAATGAGGAAGGTAGGCAAATTCACGCCCCACCAGTCTACATTTAGAGGATCCTCCTTGTTCAACATTAAACTTTGAACCTACACACGTAGTCTGGAGCTGAACTTTGACTTTTCAGGCTAGTTAAAAAATAATGGGGAGGAAAGAATAGAAAGGTACCAAAAAGAGAGATTACAGTGCTTACCTAGACTTTAGTTTGTGTGTGTGGTTGCATGTGTATGTATTTAAATGTTCCTCCTAATTGAAATATAACACTCACTTACTATAAAAACAAAATCCAAGCAATCCAAAAATGCATAAAGTAAACAATTTAATTGTCCTTTCTTTCAAGTCCTACTTCCAAAAGGAACCACTATTAGCATACAGTGTACATTTTCACAAACATTTTTGTTTGTTTATACACACACACACACACACACACACACATACACGCACATACATATTTACATATGCATAAAAAGGAAAAGGCTTTATATTCCTTTCCAAAATTAGGATTTTACTGCACATGCTATAATGCAGCTCTCTGTTTTCAGTTAATACATCTTGAGCACCATTCCATGCCCTTACATGGAAATCTACTTCATTTTTTAATGCTCTGAATATATAGAATAAACATTCCACAGATTGAATGTACCATAATTTATTTTAAAAACTCCAAATCAATGAGACTCTAGACTGTTTCCAATTTTTAGCTATCTGTACTGCAAACAATGGTACATGGCAAATTTATATAGCCATGCTTTCTCGTACAAGTATTTCTGTAGGACCAATTCTCATAAGAACTTCTAGTTCAATGTCTTCTCTTATACTGTGAATTACAAAGATGGAAGCAGCAGCTGCATCCTGATTTCTCCTACCTCTCCAGGGTCCAGCACCTGAGCAGAGAGGAATTCAGTACACACAGGCAGAGAAGGGAGCTACCCACCTGATAGGATGTGGGAGTCCCTAATAGCTTCCCTGGCCAGAACTCATCTCTTTCCTGCTCAATTCAAAAGGCTGGAAACTAAAGTTCTTAGCAGCCTCTACATACCCTCTGGAAATGGTAACATGATCTACAGCTGAAATAATTGGCAAGAATTTATGTATCTAGTTTAATCAGCACATCTTTTTCTTTTGATACTTGATGAAAATCTTTATAAAATTTTAGTCTATTTTTCTGTCCTGTGATTTTAGGGGACTTAGTTTAATTAGCTATTTTAAACCTGAGGATGTTGTGGTATCTAAGAATCATTCTTAAAATAATGCCATATTTTGACCAACATATAATAGCTTAATCTTTTAGATATAATGTGCTTCTTTTAGATACAGCATTTCATCTCCTTCCCAACTAACCAGTGAGTCAGGGAAGGCAAAGAGTACTTTGGTTTTATAAATAAGAAAACTGAGCCTCAGAAATGTTAAGGACTAACCTAGGACACATGAGGAGTGTTGTCGGAATTTATCATTTGTACGTGCATCAGATGGAAATGGGACTGAACTTGAACTGATCTTAGGAGATATCCTGAAAGCTTTAATTTTGGGTGTTTGTTTAAACACTGTTGTTTTCTCTTTACTCAGTTTTTAAAATATGATGGCATTATTTTTATTTACTTTTTCCTTATTAAATCAATGTTTTTAAAATTAAAGTTCTGATTAGCTTCATGATGGTTAAACTGAGGTTTTACTCTACTACATCACACTGTGACTAAAGTATAGATGTACTCGTATGCAAGGTCATCACTGGTGGGACACATCAGCCAAGTTAACAAGGCAAGCTGGCGCTACTAGCAACAGCATTAACCAGAACTGAACTTTCCATTGTTCTTTCTGTGGATTGGTCATCCATCTAAGATTTACTTACGTTAACGCATGTTAACATTTAATCCTTATAACATATATGATGTGGATTTTGTTACTATCTCCCTTTTGTACATGAAGAAAATGAACTGCTGAGCCATTAAGTAGCTTCCTTGATGTCATGTAGCAAGGAAATGGCAGAGGTGGATTATAAACTCCCTTGGTCTGACCCCACCATCCGTGCTCTTAAATCACTGGGCCATGCTGTACGTCAGAATGGCAATTTCTTTCTGCCCTGTTGTCGTGCTCAAGTGCTTCAGAGAGCAAGAGGTTTCAGGAAGCAAACACTTCAACTATGACTTATAGATAGAAAGTTCAGTATAAACATAATCCTGAGCAGTCCAGAGAAGCCAAAAAGACATTTGTAGAAATTCAATTTCCTCAAGACCCCTACTCTTAGTTGAATTTGACCTAATGCGACTCTATCATACTTCTAAGTTTTATTGACTTTCCTGTGGGCCAAGAAAAATAATGGAAGGAATTTATTCGGTTTTATTAGATTAATATTTTTAAGTAAGTGAACTGTACAATAAGCCACTCATTTAGATGTAACTGGTTCAAGTTACATCTAAATGTAGCCTTTATGACAATATCCTCTTTGTATCTATTAAAGTAGTATTCGGTTGCATAGCTGTAGGAAACTTTTGTTCTTTTTCTGTTGAGGCTTAATAGTCTTAACTATGTTTTTATTAGCAGTAGCCATATTTTAAATCATGTTTCTTATTTAGGAGTCAATATTTTAACAAATTGAGATATAATCTTGACAAAGCCACTAAAATATAACCAAAATCTTTCAAATCTACTGGAGTCATTGTACATGATCTCTAGCCACAGTACCTGGGTTCAAATCCCTATTCTGCCACTAACCAGCTCTACATTCCTGGGCAAATCCCTTACCATGTTTTTTTGCAGCGTATAATGCACTTCCACGTATAATGCACACCCATGTTTTTGGCCCAGACTTTCAAGGGAAAGAAATCTTCTGCTTTAATTTTTTAATTCAAATTTTTATTTGTTTATATTTAGGTACTTGTTTTTTGTATTATAATTTTAGCATTTATCTATCTATTTATTTATTTATTTATTTATTTATTTATTTATTTTTTTTTTTTTTGCTTTTTGGTATGTGGGTAGCTCCCTGGCTGGGAATCGAACCCAGGCCGCAGTGCTGACAGCACCAGCGCCAAAGCCTTAAGCTGCTACACCATCAGGGAACTCCCTTAGCATTTATTTTTAACATATTATGGTACAAGAAATTTTATGTAACACTTTTAAGTACAAATGAAACAATTAAAACATTTATATAGATACAGAATTAGTACTACTATCCATGTATAATGTGCATCCTTATTTTTTCCTCACAAACTTGGGCAGAAAAATGTGCACATTGTATATGGCAAAATACGGTAATTGTTTTGTGCCTTAACTTCTTCATCTATGACGTAGGATTTGATATCAGTATTAGTCAAGTTTCTCCAGAGAAAAGGAACCAATGAACTATATGTGTGTGTGTGTGTGTGTGTGTGTGTGTGTGTGTACAGACTGAGATTTATTATGAGAGATTGGCTCATGCAATTATGGAGACTGAGAAGTCCCATGATCTGCCCTCTGCAAGCTGGATGCCCAGGAAAGCTCTGGTGTAGTTGCAGTAAAACACAAAGGCCTGAGAACCAGGGAGCCAATGATGTAAAGTCTCGGTCCATTTGAGCATGGCAACAAGAGTGACATTATCTGAGGGCAGTGGAATATGAATTTTCCAGCTCAAGTAAAAAAAGCAAATTCACCTTTCCTCTGTTTCTTTGTTCTACTCAAGCCCTCAGTAAGTGGATGATGCCCACCCACATTGGTGAGGGCACTCTTGTTTGCTCAGTCTGCTGATTCAAATGCTAATCTCTTGCAGAAACACTCTTACAGACATACCCAGAAACAATGTTTTACCAGCTATCTGGGCATCCCTTAGTCCAGTCAAGTTGACACATAAAACTAACTGTCATCTTACCAACAGGGTTGAGAATCTATTGAGTGTTTACTTTGCCCGAAACTGGTCAAATCTCTTAACAAATATTGCTCATTCCATCTTTACAACTGCTGAAGTACTAAAATTATCCCCAATTTGAAGATGAAGAAACTGAGGCACAGAATTGTTAAGGACGTGTCTATAGAAAAAATAAAAAGCTATAGTAGTAAGCAGTAGAGTCTAGATATGAACCCAGCCAATCTGGTTATAAATCTCCAGTCTTAGTTGCTGCTACATGCTGCATTTTTGAAAATTAGTTTAAAACAGCCACAGACTTACAAACACACTTTCCAAAAGTAGACATGCTCTCTGATGGTTTTTGCCACTCTGACCTTCGGTCCGTAAGTTGCTAGAGCAACCCTAGTTTGCCATTCAGATAGCCCTAATGTTCTATCCATGTAGACCATGATTACGAGGACTCAAACATCAGTTTGATTTATTTTTATAACTCCAACTCATCCAAATTTCTTTGTCTGCCCCCAAATTCAAAACATTTGCT
>PVJL010002806.1:0-17500 GCA_004026885.1 Lyroderma lyra
TAACTCAGCTTATTAATAAGTATCTAAATGTCTCAAACATTTCTCTTGAATTCTACACACTCTTTCCTTCTTTCAAATTACCCAGCTGTACTGTTTTGTGCTTCCTTCTAGAGACAGATTCGTTGAGGGCTCTCCTTTGCTACCTAACTGCTAGGTAATTTCTAAGAGAATATCACAACACCTGTTCTCACCTCTTAACACCCCCTATAGGCTAAATCACAATGAATGATTTAGAGTAGATCATCAACTTGACTTCCTTAAAGGCAATTTTCACATTATAACCAACATACTCATATGTGGCAGAAAGGTTAACTTATCACTAAAATATAAAACAGATTCTTTATAATCTCCATATTCATGAGAACAGAGAAATAAGGTATCAGTAAGTGCGGTGATATCTTCAAAGAGTACTGTCAACTCATCTATTCCTACTTAAGAAGATACTTATTAAAAATCTTCAGAAGCATAAAACCCTTTTCACCATCCACAGTTTGAGGGGGGGATATTTTGTGTTATTTTTTTTCCTTCATGCTCTACCTGAGTAGAGGTTTACATTTACTAACACTGGCAAATGCCTGGGTCCTTTCACTGAATCATCTCCCGATAAGCACCAGTGAAATTTTTCCCCCAAAAGCCCAGTGAATCTTTTGCCTGGAGTACAAAATAATAATCTTTCAGAATGTTCCCAATGCCTTATGGTCCCAAGGCACTCCCAAGGAGCTCTACAAGGTTCTGAGGTCACACATGTCTACTTCTATCAAGCAGTGATGCATGTTACGAAAAATAGAATTAAACTGAAATTAAAGTAGAATTAACATGGCTTCAAACCTAAAATATTCACAGCTGCTACTTTAAGACAACAGTGATAATGGTCATTAACAGAATTTCCAAGAATGACCATTTAATCTTATCAGTCACAAATATCCATTCAAAAAAAAATGTGTGTGTGTGTATATACACACACACATACATACATACATAGATATGAGGACTGTCCAGAAAGTATTCAACCACGTAATAAGGAAAATAGAGGCATTTATGGGTGCATTTTTTTCTGGACAGCCCTTGTATAAGGAGGAAGTGACAGCTGTGTTAATGTTACATATGTTATATATTTTACACTAGAAACTATCTCCCATAATAGTGTCACAATAATATAATCATTAATGTGATTACATTAATGCTCTTTTGTTGAACATATTCATGTAAACACCATGTAAATAACAAACATGTCTGAAAACTCAGAAGGCATTCAACTGAATTTCCTGAGAACAATTAACATTATTTTAGGTAGAATTGTTTCTCTCTCCTAGAATAAAAGCTTCATGAGGGTATGTTCTATGTCTGTCTTGGTAACTACATTATCCCTAGAACCTAACTGCATTTCTGACATATTTCTCCTCAAGCAATTTGTTCAATAAAGTCTAATGGTCCCCAGTATTTCTTCCCTGCCTCCACACCATTCAAAAAGGTAACATCTTTCATCTGGCCAGTTAGTAGATGGGATGAATCACGATCTTTGGGAGACATTTGTCTCCCACCCTTGAGAGTAGTTCCCAACAATTTTACAAGGAAGGATATTCATTTTATCGCTCATCAACAGCACCAAGTTTAACCATTTTACCTAACAGGTAATTCTAAGGACTCCAATAGTCACTCTTGGTCACATTATCCTATTTGGTTTTCTCCATAACACCCCAATCAGAATTACATAGTGCATTCACTGTGCTCCTGTTTTTTGTTGCCTGTTGCCCACTTTCAGGCACGACTAACCTCCACATATAGAACAGTGACAAAAGGATTCAGATCACAATACATATTTGTTAACAGAATAAACAAAACTAGAAAATAAATAATACAAAATTTCTTAATTAGCAGTCTCCACTATTTGGAAGACTCATCGGTAAGTTTTGCAAAAGAAGAAAAAGTACTATAACATTAAATGGATATACTGGTCTTAAAGCAAGCTATCATATGATTTTAGAAATATTAAAATACGAACTCTAAAATCTAGAAATGTATTTTGACTTTATCTTCTCAAAATAAATAAAAGATTTATATAGTTACCGGAGTTTCTTATCAGCATGGGTTAGCAAACGTCATCCTACTATGTGATAAAAGCCCATGATTGTAATGAAATAAAACAGTTCAGTTGCTTTGGGCGAGTTTCTGAGTGATGACCTTCCAATTTCTCTTAGGCTTTTAAAATCACTGAAATTAGCCACTGGCCTCAAAGGTTTTTACATTAGGAGATGCCAGTATAGTCATATTTCCCCATTTTACTAGTGAGAAATCAAGACCCAGAGGTTCAATGATTGTTCTTCAGTTTATCCAAAAGGCTAGAGGTGTCTCCCCTGACATGTCTCCATCTTTTTCAGGAATTCCCCATCATTCTAAGCAAAA
Source organism: Lyroderma lyra (assembly GCA_004026885.1). Taxonomy (NCBI): domain Eukaryota; kingdom Metazoa; phylum Chordata; class Mammalia; order Chiroptera; family Megadermatidae; genus Lyroderma; species Lyroderma lyra. Next base: position 2,404 of record PVJL010002806.1, read on the forward strand.
ACACTGCAGTACATGGCACATAAGAGGAGATCAATAAACATCAGTTTCCTTTATTCCTAGATGCATTTGCTGAGGATAAATAAACACAAAAATTCTGAATTTTCAAATCCTATAATAGACCTTGTTAGCCCTGTGGTTCTTTAAGATCTCCTTTAGAGCATCAGTTCTTGTATTGTGAAAAGTTGCACTGGGAAAAGCCAAGAAGTTTCAAATGAGAATTTTGTTTCTTCAAAGCTCAAAGTAGGTTTTTGTCATGAAATATTATTCTTGTTTTTTAAAAATAAATAAAGGCAAGGGGGAAGGAGGCGAGAAGGAGGGCAGAATTGAGAGACAGAGCAAGATAGCAAGAGAGACAGACAGACGCAGAATGTGAATGAGAAAGACGTCAACCATTCAGTAACTCAGCAGGTTTGTCAAGCTCTAGATTTCATTTTAGCCCATATTGCAGAGTTCAACTCTGATCTAACTACTAGCATGATTTTGGGGCTTCTGTTTGCAGATGCAGTAGAGTTATCAATCCGAACAGACACACAATCCAGGTCCAATGTCACTTCTCCTCATTATGTTAATAGTTAATACATGCAAATGAAAACACTCTAGCAATTTGATTTCTTTGAAGATAGTTTGCATATTGTCTTAGCCATAATGACTGTACACTTCTCTCAGCCTCCATTTATGCAAGGGTAGTTTAGTTCATTTTTATCAGCTCAAGTTCATTTTGGCTGCTATTGGAATGTATGTGCATGTTTCTTTTTTACCTTTTGCCTAATTACCATTCAGGTACCATAAGCAGAATTTTCATGCTATTGGTGTTTTTCTTAATTAAGAAACAAATGAATTCTCCCTAGCAAAAAAAGATGGAACAACAGAGTAAGATGCCAGGGGCTGATGTTCTGTTTCTTAATTGAAGCAGTTCTATTGTTTGATGTCGGTAGTGAGGGGGCAGAAATGTCATAAGTGTAGAATGTTAATAGTACAAAAATAACATAAAACTACTTTTAAAAATAAAGAAGGAGTACAAAAAAAATGCTGTAAAAGCTTTGAAAACATAGATTTTTATCCACATATTAATTCCGACAGGAACAAAGTAGCTTCATTTACAAATCCCTCACACTTAGAAAGCCTGAGGTTCTAACCTCAGTCCTGAGAGATATGCCTGCCCTTCTCTGCTTGTCTAGTTAAGTCTACCCTACTTCCCTACTTGTTTGCGCTTCATCAATTAAGGAGGCACCCAAGGGAACAATTTGTTGCCTTAATTTGTGAATAAACCATTTCCCTTTTAACTTGCATTCATTTTTTTCTACCCACAAGAAAACCTCAATGTCTTACCCATATATTCAATAAATGTTACTACAACTGTAAAATAAGATGCATGCAAATTCATGCAGTCGGCTTTTCCATTTCTCTTGGGGTGATGAAAACTTGAAGAAATCAAGATTTTGGGAGAAAGATGAATTTTTTTTACTCACTTCTATACTGATGGCACAAATCTAGACTAGTGAATGACCTCTTTTTCTCTAAGGAAATGATGAGATAGATATTCTATCACTCATGTTCTTTATTCCTTTCTCAGATTACTAAAGTCCTACCGTATTATTTAGCTTCATTTTTTTAAAACATGAAAATCCATTACTGTATTTGAAATATGCTAATAAAGATGAAATAAGAAGTACCATATGGAGCAGTATGTTTTGCTAATGGAAAACAATATTACTTTTAAAAGTTTCTAGATAACAAGTTCTAAATTACTGAGTTTCTACTGACATTGATAACTTGATACTTGCTATTATTATGATGTGTGAGTTATGCATGGTATATATCTAAGAACCAGATAGAGTAATGGAATTTTAATATATACATAAATAATAAATCTGTGAATGAAACATACACTTATATAGTTTCTTCCTATGTAGAGGGAAGGGATCATAACTTACTTGCTTTTTCATAAATATACTATATGTACTGGTAAGCCAACCCTTATCTATAAAAACCTATTTTATAATGTGAAATATCATGAAAATACCTTTAGGTTGTTGTGAAAGCATAATTCATGGTTTTTGAAAAGTAAATAAGTAATCTTAATTTGAGATGATTTTTAAAACATTCTATCAAAGTACAGAAAACATTTTATGAAGTCATCCTAATGAATGACAGTAGGATAGTTTGAAGAGTTCTTTATGAAAAAGAGGGTCTGTGAAAAGTGAATTTGTAGCACACAAAATTATATACATATACAGAAGATAAAATCATTTGTATAACCATTACATAATAAATTTGAGATTCTGGATTTCTACGAAAGTCATAAGTAAATTTCAAAGAACTTAAATAACTTACAAAATCTAAAATTCTATGAAACTGTCATGGGAATCCTGGACATCTATTTTTCATTTTACTACTTTTACAAAACTGTTAACAATGACCAAAAATGGATTTCCATGTCTGTCTTCTTTATGCTCTTCTACATTAGAAGAGAATCTATTCTACACAGTCCATTAATAGAGTCACTCACATAATAATAATAAATTACATGATACTCAGTTGAGTTGTTTTTGACCATGTTAACAACGAAATAAGATCTTTTTTATTAAGAGGCAATTCCTCTCTTTTCCTCACTTTCTGGAGCTTCTGTAATAATAGGATGACTTGGAAAAAAAAAGGGAGAAAAGCAAAGAGTTTTGGAGCTTTGAGATTTACAGATTCTATATATAAGAAAGTATAGACAAGAATGAGTAGAATTTTTCTTAAGTGTTTTATAGAAACTCATGATTATTTCTTCAAATTCTTCAGGCAAAGAAACTAAAAACGTCCAGTATCAATCTCCACCCCGTGGCAAAATGTTTACACAACACATCTTCCTACCCCTGTAGCAGCGTGAAGCTGCTAGAGTCGCGCCCCACCCTCCCCCAGTCTCTGACGTGACCTGCTAACATGGTGTCCCTGCCACATTCTTGGCATTGGAAGAGAGGGGGAAGAGGCCATACCATAACGTGTTGATAATGAGGAGATAGAAATAGCAAACCAGCTGGATTGTCCTAATAAAGTATGTCTGGGATTTAGAGACATAACAACTATGTGTTCAGGTCTTCCAAATGCACTTTAACCAACTGATTCCCTCAATGACCTTTTCATATACTCCACTCAGGAGCTTTCTAAATGAATTTTCTGTATTAACTCCAGAACTGTCTCAAGGGGAAAAAAAGAGTTACTACTTACATTTTCTAGTAAAGATTATTATACCCAAGGCTCCTCATGTTATTTAATACCAAAATACTAGACAAAATGATGTATAACTGATTTCATACATTTTAAAAATATTTACTGTTTTATAGCCATATGTGTGTTGAATATATTATATTTTACTATCAATATATTTTATAAAGGATTTCCCATTGAACTTGAATATTTTTTTTCCTCTCAGGAAGAAAACTAAAAATTGCTTTAGGGTTGTCTGAGCAAAAAGCTTCAATTGTTTACAATATTCAAAAAGATCCATCTTTTTACTCCAACTAGAAACAGTACTTACAAAAAGAAAACACTTCACTTATATGTTTGTCATTAAAATATGTAAACCAAAGACCTTTAAATTTATATTTTAGGTATCTGGAGATATTTATCATTACTAGAGAACAATTTATTTTCATGGATATTACCTGAAAAATATCAATAATAAAGAAAAGTACTTTACTAATGTATTAATTACTAGCAATGTATTAATTAAAGCTCTTTGCATGCATTGATTAATTAAATCTTCACAATAGTCCTTGTATAGGTTCTTTAATAACCTCTTTTTAACAAATGTAGGAAATTGAGTCTCATATTAAGTAACTTGCTCAAGGACAGGCAAAAAGAAAATGGCAGAGCTGCATTGGAGCCCAGATATAAGACTCCAAAGTTCTGAAAGTATACCATACCCCCTCTCTAAAGAGTGATTGTATACATCAGTCCCCTTCTAAGCAAAGAGCTTAATACATGGCTTTGTGCCACACATCCACTCAGGTCCCACCCACAGGCCGCCACTGCACTTGTGTGTGTTGAAGTTAATGTGCAAGTTTGCCTACGTGCTCATGTTCAAGCAGACAGCTTGAAAAGTGACTTCTTAGAATGTTCAGTCCTCTGGGCTGACACGTTTCCACAGGGTGGCTAAGGAGAGGCGGCCTCCTAGTTGGTCAGGACACACTGCACATAGCCTAATTCTGAAAATGGACCCCAGCAATATGAATGATTCTAATGACTTCTCACCCTAGAAATCAGTCACCCTAGAAATACAGAGTTTTCTGGGCAGAGGTATTGTTAACCAGATCATCTTCAATAATTTCTTCTACTAGGTCTTGGTCTGAGTCTATTTTTAGGACCTGCCACTAACTTTATCATCATGAAAACCACTTGTGGCTTTTCAACACTTGACAGTTGGGACACCAGCAGGCCACATGGAAGCAAGGGGCTGGATCCACTTTGGGTTTGTTTTTCTTTAACTTCCCTGGATCTTTAGGAATAGAATTCTTAACAAGACGTACCTCAAGAAGCCAAGTCAAATTTCTTTTCCCAAACAAGTTCTCTATTTATACAAAGTCATTGCTCACTGCCACTGCGAGATTTACCTCCATTTGACTACGCATCTGGGTGGCACTCCTCCCCAAACTGAGAATGTAAAATTCAAAAATACAAATCAAACCTTCAACGGCACCTAAGTTTTCAGAATCCACAAGAATGAAATGATGAAACGGACCATTTGGTCATACGTTACCAAGGCTGAAAATATTAAAAGACAAACTTAGCAAGACGTATTACATTCTCTAGGCTTTAGGTTCCTTCAAATGAAAGAGAAAAATATTTAATTTGTTTCCAGATTATAACTTCTCTCCACTCCATATGCTACTGTTATTCTAAGTTTATTCCCAATTTTTCAAAATTATTTTACAAAAACTCAACGTAGTTTATTTTCTTTTTCACTTTGCACTAATTATCAGAGGAAATGTAAGGTGGCAGTTATGAATGAAGACCTTCATGGTTTTTTCTTTCAGCGTCCTTCTTAAACCCCACTGATACACCAAGCTTTAGCCTACACCATGTATCGGTTCATCTCTTTCTTCTACTGCTTCTCCCAAAAATACACGAGATAGTTTGGAAGATTTTCAAGGATACAAAAATCATTAAGAAGTTGCAGAAAAGAGCAATATATTTGGCTCAGAACCAACTGAAAATATTTGTGCATATAATAATCTGGAGAAAAATAACAGGCATCTTAAATCACCGAGAAGGTAAAGCACTGGATATGGGTTAATGATAAACTATTTCCGGTAGAGTAGGACAAAATTTCTAAACCTGGAATACAACATCATGGAGATAAGCTTTTTTTTTTAAATAACAGAGCCTGTAACAGTGCATCAGATTTTAAAGAACAGCTCTTTTATCTAAAACCAAACTATCATACACTATTAATCTGAGGTTAATGACATAGCCATGACCTATGCTGAGAAGAGAGAAATACTATGCTCTAATAGGCAATGTATTTAAATTTTTTCCTCTGTGCTATTTCCTTCTCTAAAGTAAAACAGAGCTTAATCTTCACTTGAATGTGCACTTTTGATATATTCTCATATTAAGCTAAAAAAGGACTGTAGGAAAAAAAATCAGTCTAACTATATTCTCTCACAGTAATGTCTGAATTAGACAGATATTGAAATATTTTATCAATTTTTCCATCTTTTATAATTTCTACCCATCCTCCCACAGTACTTCTATCTTTCCAATTGCACAACTGAAAGAAAGGTGAGCAATTTAAAGCTAATTATAATGGCAATATATCCTCATACTTAAATACTTTCTACCCCTCTACAACAGGATTTATTGTTAGTAATAGTAAGATAGTGGTATGAAAATAAGGAAATCTATGCCCTCCTCCAACTCCCAGTCCTAATTCTCAGAAAAGAGCATCATCAATAATTTTTTTCATGAAAGAGTATACATATATATGTATCTATTTATTCTTCCATCTTTTTGAATACAAGTGGGGAGATGCTATACTGAAATACTTTTTCCACTTTGTAAGTCTTTTGAGATATTTCCGTATCAGCATAGAAACATCAGCATCGTTCTTTATACAATATAAACAATATAAACATTGTACCATAATTTTATTTAACCCATCTCATATTGACAGACATTTAGTTAATTACTAATTTTTGCTATTATAGACCATGCTGGAATGAGACCACATATATGGGTTTCTATAGGATACACAAACTGCTGGATCAAAGACAAATACTTGCCATTTTAATTGCTATAAACTGCCAAATTATCTTTCAAGGAGGTTGTAACAGTTGGCAATTCCAGCTACAATTACTCTGTCTGCTTGCTATTAAACATTTATCCTCCTCGATATTTAGTTATACAACTAGGCTAATGCATATGAATGAATGGAAAGCTACTACCAAAGACAATCTCATGAGTTAAGCACAAACCCATACAATTAAAAAGATATTGCTCTGTTCGTTTAATTTTGCATGTGTTGTCTGGCCTCAGCAACACATTCATACTAAACTACTGAAAACACCAAGTGATTGTTTTAGCCATCAGCTACAATGCTGTTATTAAATCTACATCTAAAAGTTAGAGGGTAGCACATATGTCTAAGGTTGAATGAAAGAACAATAATTGTGAAATTTAACAAAATGAAAGTTAACTAAAACCCACTGTCAGCTCACAAGCTTCCTGTCCTTTTCTATTACTAAATTGTAATTATCAAGAACATTCAAGATACACTAATCAGGCTCTATTTTTTCAACAATCTGCAATGAATGGATGAGTTCAAGTTCTGTACCATGGCACACAAAGCGCTTTAAAACTCTGGTCCTAAATCAGCTCTCAAGCTGCATTCTGTCAGTCTCCCATGTGCTTTCTTTCATCTTTGGTCACAACTATTCACTGGATCTTGAAAATGCATTGTTCTCTAATGGCTTTTTACTCTTGGCCAAATTGATGATTCCACCAGGATGTAAATCCCCCTTGTCCTGAATGGATCTCCTATCATCCTTCAAGATCCAGCTTAAGTAGAACCTCTCCTAGGAGCTTATCCCAACTCACCTAGGCATCTTTGTGCACATATCACTTTATATCTCCATCTGTCATGAGTATATCATAGTGTACGGTAATTGTCCTTTTCTACTTCACTATCTAACGTGCTACCTTAGTGCAGAGACCATAGTCTGTTCACTTGTGTATTCTCACCTCCCGGGGGCTTACCATGGTACACATAATTGGTACTTACTATATATTAATTTAAAGACTACTGAATGAAGAAATAGGAGTTAATTTAATTTGAATTTAAGGCATGAGGGTAACTTTTTTCTTGGGTGGAAAATTGCAAAACCACCTTTGTTAAAAGATATACCACAGGAAATGATGTACATTGTAAAAAATTGTTCATTCATTCATCCATTCAGCTAATATTCTCGTGTTTGCTATGTGCTAGGACTCAGGGGTGTCCGACCTTTTGGTTTCCCTGGGCCACATTGGAAGAATTGTCTTGGGCTACACATAACAAACACTAACAATAGCTGATGAGCTAACAAAAAAAAAGATCCATGCATAATTTTCGTAATATTTTAAGACAGTTTACAAATTAGTGTTGGGCTGCATCCCAAGCTGTCCTGGGCCACACGCTGCCTGTGGGCCACGGGTTGGACAAGCTTGTGCTAGGTACTCTACTGGCAACAGAAGGTGCAGAAGTCAGCAAAACCAGCTTAGAGTCTGGAGAGTCTAGTGAGAAATCATCTAACAAACAGGTAGACATACTAACAAATAAATAATGTAGATATTTGTCAGGTAAATGTCAGTGTAATAAAAATAAAATAGGGTAATGGGCTGGAGAGCAAACTGAGGTGTGTCAGGCAGCAGAAAACTCTAAGCAGGAGGCTAAGGGAGGCTTTCCTGAAGAGTTGGCCAGGTGACATGAGAAGTGAATGAGAAGAAGCAAGCAGCCATAGCTAGGAAATCTGGGGGAATCACATTCCAGGGAGAGGAGCAGCCTGGCATGTTCAAGGGACAAACAAAAGACCAGTAATGATGAAATGTGGTGACTGCGGTGGTTCATACGGGCAGCAGGGTAGGGGTTAGGAAGAGAAGGGGCACGATAATGGTATAATTGGTGATAGGTCAGACAACAAGGCAAGGAGCAGATCATAGAGAGTGCCATGATATAAAAAAAAAAAAGTTCAGATATAACAAAGGACATCCATGGGAAGATTTAAAGTGGCAAGGTGATAGGATCTGATTTTAGGTTTCTGAAAGTAAATAACTTGGCACATCAAAATAAAACTGTTCCTATTTTATATGGTAACACTTTCAGTGTAACAAGTGATCATATAGATGCCTATACAGAAAATCTTTTCGAGTGGTCTTAAAGTTTTGATGGGACTGTGAGGTCCATTAAGTATCTCATGAAAACAAAAACTTTCCCTAGAAAAATTCTCGAAAACACAAAATTTTGCATAAAATGACTGGATTCTCTTAAACCCTTCAAAGCCTACAAATCTGAGGCTAAAAATTATTGATTCAATATATAATAGTCAATTTTTATTTCTTAAAATAATAAGAAGAATGGGTAGTCAACATGTGTTTCACCTCTTGTAATACCTGAGAGATTATTTCTCAATATAAAGGATACTAGTATTAGCCAGTTTAGTGAAGTGAACGTTAGACTAATCAATCCAGCCACTCTATCCCAAACTCAAACTCTTCCTTACATAAGATTCCCAAAGCCATAGAACAAATCAAGAAATTGCAGTGCCCGCTTCGGCAGCACATACACTAAAAAAAGAAATTGCAGTCTAGCTGACCAAATAGCTGTTGTTATTATACTTTCCATTTATAAGAACTGCTGATCTTAATTATTTTTATGATGTCACATTTTTCCATTTACCTACTCTAATTTTTTTGCCGTATATAATTAGATATTTTTTTCAAATGCAGCTTACCCACATTAAAAAAAAAAGTATGTAGCTCACAATGGAATAACAGAAACAAAGAAACAAGAAAAAAATACTAACGGAGTAAAAGGGTTGAGAAGGAAGGCTTAGGTAATCTATAGTATTTGTGTGTGTATGTATACACAGAAAAGCAAGTTAATAAACTTTAGAGAGCTATTCCTGGATACTCAAAAAGAGACCTCTAAATACTATCAAAGCAATTTGCATTTCACAACTGTTACACCACCTTAACAAGAAACATTATTTTAATTGAATAACTGAGAAATGTGTCATAGACATACACAGCAATTGTGCAAGGGAAATCCATGTGTGTTCTCTTTTCCCTGGTATAGCAAAGGTGTTTAGCTATCACAGGTAAATAGTACTACTGGACTCCCATCAGTAACATGACCATCAGAACAGGATCACTAAAGTGCTTCTTTTGCCTGAAAGATCTTTTCTGCAAAAGTTTTTGTAATTATACCTATAATGATTCCTCCTTATTCCTGAGACAGATTAGACAATAGACAGCTAGACAGACAGATAGATACACAGATATGACAGATGTAAATAGATAGTTTTGTTCCACATAAATGCATGCAGAAGAGACGAGCTCATTTTCTTAGGGCACCTTTCTTAGAAGTATCACTGATCACTGCTGAAATGACCATGAACCCCCTTCCCTGATTACTAATTACCAGTACCACTTCGGGTTTTGGTTTTGGCACAAGTAATTTTATACAGTATCCCACTTATACTATCAGCAGTAACAGCACCTTGCAGAATTCGCCTTGCTGATATTAAGGCTACAGTATTAGCTGAGACCCGACTGTCTTTCAACAATCTCACCCTTAAAACTAAGAGAAAAGCGATACATCCCAAAAGATTTCTGTAGAGTATTAAACTGCCTAAATCTGAAGTCAAATCCAAGCTGTCCAAATTCCAATACTATAACAGTTGTACTAATTTTCACTGCAAACAATGGAAAACATTTTGTTCTAAAACGAGCTATTCTATTCTGGTTTTCATTCTCCCTTTCTCTCCCTTCCTTCTTCTTCCCTCTTTCCCTCCTTCCCTCCCTTCCTTCCTTTTCTTTTTTCCCTTCCTTTTTCTTTGGATATTCATCCTATCAATTTCAAACTCAAAAGTGATCTACAATGTTGTTCCACAGTAACATAAAGACTACCTAACTCATATATTTTTAAGATGGCTTTAATATGTGTCAACAATTTAAGATTTTCCATGATTAAAATACAAAGAAACATTCTGATAACATCACCGAGATTAAAGTTTATCAAAATACATCATAATCATTCACTAACCACAGACCTGTATAAAAAAGAAAATTCTCTCCCATTGTGCCAACCAAGGTGTTCCGACATTCTGACACAGCTAAAAACCATGTACTAGGATATCTTTTCATCTGAGCTTCTCATTATTTATAATACCCAACAATCTGGAGCTAAAACTCTGGATTAATTTATATTGTAATTTTCCCCTCAGGAAATCTATATTCCTCCACAAAAAGTAATTTTTAAATACTAACTTTGGCTGGTTATGTTATGATTATTTTTACCTCACAAGATTATAATAAAATAAAATATGCAAAAATCATTACATGCTGCAAAGTATCACATAAAATATCACATAATTATTAAATAAACATTATGCCCTTGCTCTTTATAACATAAATGTTGTAAAAGCATTGAATAAAAGAGGAAGGCAGTCACACATTTCTGTTTGTAGACTGAATCTTCATGCTTTTAAGAGATTATCAAATGTTAGGGCTTGGACCTAAAAGAGAAAGAATGAAATATTAATAATATCCCACCTTGTGGGCGCTCAGCATTACTTGACACTACACAGAAACTGACCTTTTTGTCCTTCAGGCTTGCCTACCAGGCCCCATCTACTATCGCAAAAGCCAAATCATCTGATCCCAAACTAACTGTCAACTGCCTGTGATGGTGGGGAAGCCAGACATCAATCAATCAAGTTTTATCAGACGCTCTCTTCGTTTCTCTGTTGTGCTCATCTTATCATCTGACCCAGTTGTAGCCCTGACTTCAGAAGCTTAAGCAACTTGATGACAAAATATGTGCCTGTTTGTCCAAGATGCACATTGTTAAGAAGTGGGGTGATATTTTTAGCAGCTACCTAATATATTTGCAAATGAACCCTTGCATATTTCAGATTTACACAAGCCCCACGTTGGTCAGTCTGCCCTATACACAGAGCCTGTTCTTGGCTGTGGGAGGGCCCAACAAATGCGAACTATGCACGAGTACTCAGGTACAAGTCAGATGTCATTGGAGAATGTGGTTATTCATGTCGATGCAGGCAGAAAGGTTCATCAGAATGAGAGTTTCAGGATGTCACTTCACCAAGAGAAAGAAGACCTAATTGATAAATGTACACAATACAAATTCAGACAGTTTTATTCCAAATAAATAAAAATAACTCAGAAAATTAAAAACCTTTTTAGGTATTCGTATTGACTAGTGTCTTGGAGGAAAACAATGTTTAACCCATTGGTACTATTGGCAAATCCACATTAGATGGCCCGCTGCACTAAGGAAATTCCGAACACACTCCTCTACGTACACCAGTTAGGTAAGACGACGACTGTGACATAGATCATGAATTGGACATTTTTTAAACTCAAAGTAAGTATCTGTTACATAATTTTTAAACAAGAGCGACCAGAATAAAATATACTTATGTTTTGTGGGTATAAGTATGCTATGTTAGCATAAGTAGCTGCCTACTTGCTTAATTAACTTAGTCTTCTTTTTTTTCACGGAACAATTAGTTACAGTTTTAGGTTTTCCTTAAAAATCAAAATAACAATTTTCATGATGAATATAAGATCTCCATTAATAAGCAATGTTGTCAATATGCCATCTATCTTTCATTAAAATTTTCATTTGACTATATTCTGAAAGGTTTCTTTTTAAAGGATTTAAAAATTTAAATAAAAGCAACATAAAATTTATCCACAGAACTTGTTCACAGAAATACAAACCTTAACCATACAAGTATGGGCTATAAAATTCCACACAGTATTACAGTGATGTATTTTGACATGAATGAAAGTGTACACCATGAAAATTAATTTTTACTTAATGAAAAATTACAAAAATAAATTTTACATCATTCTAAAAGACCCCTACTGAATTCATAGTGTTTTATTTAAAAAAAAAAAAAAAAAAAGCCTTTGAACTCATCATCACACACAGTAAGTAAGAAGGCTCTCAATATATGGCATTTTATATTCTGAAGTCATTAGCCATGAGAAACTAAATAAGTTTCTACTCGTGAAATGAAAATTTTTTTGTCACACTTTTAAAAAATCCATTGAAAATTTCTGTAATACCAAATATACTAACATTAATCTGACATGGACTTTATCATTAAATTATAAATAATCAGGTCTTCTAATTAAATTGTTTGATAATTTTTAAAACCACTCTTCCAAAGTAGGTAATCTGAATGTAGTAAACAAGAGGAAAATGAGCAACATTGAGTGTATTTAATTATTATTTGTTATTACTATTTATTATTACTTTTAAACCACTTAATAGTATATGATTTTTAGCAACTTTTGCAGAAACTTTGAGGAATCTGTTCCTCAACTGAAATTGAAGACTTGTCAATTCTCTATTTTCTTTTATTGCAGGCTCAGAATAATTTATGAATAGACTACTGAGGCAAATTCAAGTCCTTCTTAAAGAGGCCACTACCATTTAATATTCCAGAAGAACAACTAATAAGAAAATTTAAAGTTCTAGATTAATAGGCCATGAAGGACAGATATTTGTCTCTAACTCTAAATTGTGTAATTAATTCTTCACTGTATTCAAGTTTAAAGACTTTTGCAAGTTTTGTAATAAATAAAATAATTTTGAGATTAGGCCTGAAAAACTATGTCAAGTAACTAGCTTAAAAGATATCTGCTATTGCCATACAGTATTATATAGATGTCAACTGGTTCAATATTCTCTTTTATTGTCTCGATAAGAGATGCTCATCGAAGTTTTCCAAATGTAGATGAGAGTAATCCATATCTTCAAAAGAATTTATCTAAGAAGAAAATCAACTTAAAAATAACATTAAATGTATCTTCAATAAATGCTCATTTAAAGACAATTCTATGCTCATTTTAAAGTTTAAACAAAAATTTAAAATTAGCTTTTTAATAGCCTGCACAAAACCCATATGTTACAGGTTTTGTGTAGGCTATTATAATTCTATATATTGTGGTTTACTATATATATAAGCCATTATATCATCTATATATACTTGTGATAATTGTTTATTATAAATCTGACATTTCAAAAAGCCAAATCATGTACAAGGAAACATCAGATTAACACCCTTCAACAACTTTAAGCAATTCAAATGGGTGCGCTTTCACAAATAAATAAAAGTAAGCTGTCAGTGGGAGGTGCCCAAATAAAATGAAGGTCTATTTAATACTAAATATTACACTAGTGCTTCTAATAAACATATTCCTTGCCTTTACTCCAGTGGGGGTATTACAAGAATATTAAATAATAGGTAGCATTCATTGCCTTGCGGATGGTATAAAGAGTTGACTTTCAACTACTATATAGCAAAGCCTGGAATGAATAGGCAGTTATATAGCATTGGTTATAGCTACCAAGGGACTCAATGTTCATTTTTAAAGTCTCCAAGATCATGAGATACATATACAGTTTCCCCATACCTAAACATGTTGTTTATTTAGTGCCCACAACCCTAAGAATACAATATTTCAGACACCATTTCTAAATCCAGTGTTTACGCTTTAGCATAACTTTTAAAAAGAATAATCTGATTTAGAAAAAAAAAATGCTCATTTTAAGTGATCACTCTATCATCAAAATACCCCCAAAATACTATGTCTTTCATTTCCTGGCTTAAAGCAACTTATGATTTGTTATTATCTTGGCAAACTTTCTTCAAAAACATCTATTCTTTCAGTGTATTGTTTTAGGATTTTGCGTATAAGCAATGAATATTTGTTAATATTAAAATATTCCCATAAAAATTTCTTCCCTGGACCTGAGCAAAACTCCCTGGCTTCAGACATTGGACTAGCTATCTCACAGGCAAAACTGATCCTCAAAAGTGCTTTGTAAAATACTAGATATTACAATAATGGTCCAGGGGAAAGGGGATGAAAAAAAATAGCCTCTTTTAACATCTGAAATCTTGACCAAAACCAATGCTACCTAGTAATTATCATATATTTATTTTTAGAAGTATTTGTCAAAAGTATAAATTACTGAGGCTTTAAAATAATCCTGACTAGACAATTCTTCTCTACCTTTTTGTCATCTCAAAAAGACAGCCTGACAGTAATGGTATGACACCTTCTCAGACAAGCCTCTCGGCATTAATATTTAAATCTTACCTATCCCTTGTGATTGGAATTCAGCCTCTATTCGCAAACAAAAACTAAATCAATGTTCTTAGAGTTCAAACTAGATCCCTAAACAGTTTGCCACTCTCTATGCACAGATAAGATAAACTTTCTTTGACCCAAGAGATGAAGTTGCCATGACGATCAGAGAGTCCACTTTCTATATTGATATTTTGCTGATGTAACAACAAATAGAACCAGATCCTAGTGCCGATAATGGTGATTAATTAATACTAATATTGATCTCTACAAGCAAGAGACAAGGCTATTAACTTGAAGCCTGAAAAGTCAATTGTTACCTGTGGCAGAGATACTAGCAGCTGATTTGGAAGCATAATAAACAAATGTGCTATCTTTATGCTAATACCTTTAAAGAGATAGTTCTTTCTAGAATGCCAAATATTGCCACGTTTGAGCTTATTAATTTAATTGTCTTTCAGCTTTTAAAAATGTAACCTTATGGAATGACACATACTTACCCCTTTAGCTGTGGTGGAAACACATTCTCTGGTGAGGGAAGTAAAGCACTTCTCTTGCTATTCATTTGGTGAGGAAATGAACTGATAATTTTACACAGTGGTAGGTGCTGAATTAGGCAGGGTTTCACAAATACCTGCAGTGTTCTTCTGAAATGTTCCTACTAGTCCTTCAGAATTAGGAAAGCAATAAAAACTCCAAGGTATCATGATTTGGAAGATAAGAG
>PVJL010002806.1:22500-179974 GCA_004026885.1 Lyroderma lyra
TTAAACTAGTTGCGTGACTTTAAACAACACGAAGAAATGGGCACGCCACGAGGCTGGCAAAAAATAAACTAATAAGGTTGCTTCTCCTTTTCGGCCAAAGCGTTGAAGACGTGTCACAGGGCAACCAAACACCCTTGGAGGAATTGTCCCCAAGAAAAGTTGACCGAGTTGAGCTCTGTGACAGCGTGTGCTTCGGGCAGGTGCCTCTGGCCCCGCCGAGTCCTCCGAGCGCCCCCCAGGCCCTCAGGGGCTCGGGGGCGCCAGGTCACCTCTCGCCTGCTCACCCGCAGCCTTGAACTCACAGCTTCCGCGCTGGGAAGTGACGGGTGGCCCCTCCCAGAGAGGGCTCCGCGCGCCTCCGGGGCCGGACGCGAACCGAATCCCTGCTCGGGAGCGTCGGAACGACAGAAACCGGACGGGCCCAGGGCCCCAGGGCGCGACCTGCCCGTCGCACGCCCCGCGCCTGCGGGGCGGAGGCGCACGGCCGCCGGCGGCAGAGGCGCGAACTTTTACACCTACTTTTCGTTTCGCTTCGCGTTTGGCGTGGCTGTGGCACCGCCCAAGACGGACAGACCCAGACACTGATCCTTCCCCCGACGGGAGACGTGGTCTCACTCGCCCCGAGGTCCCGACCCGCTTTTCGAAGAACTAAGTTCTCACCCTCGACGCGAAAAGTGGTCCCCCAAAGTAGCACCACGTCACTCGCCACGACAATGACAACACCCACGATAATCATCATCATCATCATCCAAATGAGGGGTGCTGCCCGGTGAGGTTCGACGACAAAGCGGGGACCCAGTGCGCGCGGGGGTCGGAATAAAAAAGCAGCCGGGGAGCGCGAAGGGCGAGCCGCGCGCAGGAGTGGGCTCCTGTCCGCCACAGCCTCCTGTCGGCCGGCGCTCGGCTGTCGGTCTGTCCGTGACCGACTAGTTGTCGCTCCAGCTGCTCAGGCAAAGTTTGACAATTCCCAGGCACGGGAGCGAAGGGTCCCGCGTCTCCCTTCCTTTCCCTCCCCGCGCGCCCCCCTCCCCAGCAATAATCCCACCAACTCCCAGCCCCGAGTGCAAACTTACGTTTGATCTGCCGGGGTTTGCTCTGCTTTCGCCGGGACATCTCGGCGGCGGCCGCTGTCACTGGGGCTCCCGCGGTGCCCGCGGTCCCGGCTGCAGCTCCCTCGGCTCCCGCCGCCGCCGCCGCCGCCGCCGCCGCCGCTGGCCAGGCTCGGGCCGCCGCCGGCCGGACCCCAGGTGCTCCGGGCGCGCGGGATCCGGGCGCTGGGCTCCTCCGGGCGCCGCGGATCCACGTTTGGAGATGAGCAAGCAAATGAGAAGAGAGAGGGGGGCAAGAGCGTGTGACAGTGGGGAGGGGAGGAGGAGAGTGGGAGAACGACGCGGGTGGCGGGGGTGGGGGCCGAGAACGGGAATTTACACGCGAATGGATAGGGGGAGAGAAAAGGGGAAGGGGAAACCCGGAAAGAAGGAAGAGAAGGAGGGAGGGAAAGGAGAGCGAGCAGAGGGGAGAGGGGGCGGAAGGCGCGGGAGGAGGAGCGCGCTGGCTCTCCTCGCTCCCGGGTTTGCGGGGCAGATTCTCGAGCGCCGCCGCCGCCGCCGCCGCCGCCGCCGCTCCCGGCCGCGCAGCTCGCGCTCTGCCGCGGGAGGTGGCGAGGCGCGGGAGGGAGGGGCGCGCCGGGGTTGTGGGGAGGGGAGACTATTCCATCAGCGAAAGGAGGATTGGCTGCATCTAAAGCCAGTCCGGATGCAAACCAGGGCCCCGGCCTAGGTCGGGTGGGGTTCAGGGGAGCGCGGTGGGGGGTTGGGAGGAGGGTGAGAGGCGCTGTGAGGGCTCGGAGGGAGGCTACCTTCTGCAGTTGTCACCGCGTCAGCTCTAGGCATCTGCCAGAGCACCCCTCCTGGCAACTTCTTCCAACAGCCCCCTCTGATGGACCCCAACTCTCCTCTCTCACGCCTCGCTCATTCGGCGGGGCACAAAGAAATCTCAGTCTCCATAAACTTTGTGCTTCCAGTTATGCAGCCCCCTCCCCTAGCCTCCACCCCCGCCCTTCCAGCTTCTTGGCAGGAAGGTTAGGCCACTGGCAAAATCCTCGGCGAGAGCCAGCTGATCACAAATGCCAACTGTGTGTCTTGGGGCCAGTTAAGTCCTCTCATCTGCCCAGGCTCTCGGGAGACCATTTCATTGCTCTCAAGGTTCCCAGGAGACCGCCGTGGACACGGACCATCCCCCTACTTGGCCCGCACGGAGGGGATGCTGAGCGGCTTCTTAAAAGTGCTTTCTCACCACCAGTGTTCATTTCAGATTGTAAAAATTCCGAATTTGGAGACAGGCAGATATTTTTCTCACATCAAAAAGGAGGACCATTAGCTAGGTGATTAGCGCTAGGTGGAAAACGAACCGTCTCTAATAAGAATACTAACTTTCTGAGGAAGTCTGTGCAAGTTCTGAAGTCCCGCCCCAGCCCCATGACCTTTAATTCTTTTAGTTCTTCTGCCACAGGGAAGCAGGCAGCGACTAATAAAAGACTTGATCTTGCCATAATTTCCCCAGCAGGTAAGATCCAATAACTATTTTATAGTTCTTTGGCTTTTAAAGTTTTGTTTCATTCTTATTCAATTATGTGTGTGTGTAGTATGTCAGAAACTGTAAGCCAAAAGAAGAACAAATTTTAAAGTGATTTGCATACTTCTTATTTTGGTCAAGTTAAACTGCATGAGGCTAGCTTAGTTTGTCAGTTTTATATACACTGAGTATAAAATATACTCAGGGTGGGTTGGAAAGCTCTACCCAAGTGGCAGCTTAACTGGCTGCTTTATGTAATCAGTGTTTACTAATAAACTCCACTGCAGTTAGCATGTATCCCCCACACCAGATATTGCTGACTTCCCCCAACCCCAAATTGTGAGATCATCCATTCTGAACTGAAATTGTGCTCCCCTTTGTTTGGTTGACTAGCACGGTAGGAGTTCCACCAAACTCCATAGTCTAAAAGGGTCTGAGGGTCAGCAGAGAGCCTGGACTGATTGAGCATAATGCAGGCTGCTCCCTGTGCAGGAGGCACTGTAATCAGGGTCATTTATAAACCCATCGGGACATCTTCTGGAAGATATAAAGAGTTGCCCTGTTAAAGGTATGGCTAGGAGAATCTTAATACAGAGCTGAAGACCAATTGTGCATTTTATTACATTACCATTAGTACTATTACCATATGAGGTTGTAAGAATACATGGTCCTTTGCAGTGGAAAATGTACTAAATGACAAAGTCCCTCCCCTGAAGAACCAACAAATTAAAGCTGTAAGTACTAACAGGAAAAGCATGGTTATTTGTGTTTGTGTTGTGACATGAATAAGCAGACAGAGAAATAACAGATTTTTGCCTGCTTAATTTTCAATTCATTACAATTAAATTGGTGTGCTTAGAATTGGAAGTATTATATATTATGGTTTTTAAAGATCTTTTTACAAAACTAGATGACTTTTTATATCACCCAAAAGGAATGCCCACTGGAATTAAAATATCATAACAGTTAGTGTTTCTTTTGGCATTTGAAATGGTTAAATATGCAAAGCAAAAGAGAAACAAATAAATCTCAGCTAAATATTCACATTAAAAGCTGAAAGGAGCAAAAGTCAGGGAATTCAAGGCAAGATTGATAAAATAACCAAGCTGCATTATTAGAACTAGATATAGTTTATCTAAATTTATAAATATATATATGTGTGTTAACTGTAGTCAATATGAATGAATTAAACTAAGGAATACTATTACATTTTGTGTTTTCTCATCATTTTAATAATAATGTTAATGATATTTAAAGTTCAATTTTTCTTTTTTCTAGTTTAACTCACTAAGGTTATAAAATAAAAAGACAGCAAAACCTATAAGCAATTACCTCAATCCAAATGGTTATAACAGCCCTAAACCACAGCTACATGACTATCAAACAATGATTATGAAAACCACAATTGAAAAAAGCATCAGGGAATGATATTGCAAAACCACAGCAACAAATGTGTCTGTGATATTGAAAACCACAAGTCACAACTAATACTGGGAATCGCAAATTACTATTTAACTATAAATGTGAAAATACATAAGTAACAGCACAAAATAATTTCTCATTTACTTAAAAATGAATTATCCATTTTCTAGACTCACTGATTTCATCTCTACATAATGGTTCATTTAGAAAAGTTTCTGCTTTCAAATTCAGAATAATTTTAAATCACATATGTAAGTTACTTTACAAGCAGAAAATATACAACTTTTAATAATATTTCCTTAAATGTGCCAGGAATTGATCTGAAACCAGTCTGAAATAAAGAAACATCTACCTCAATTTGGCTTTCTTCATAAAGTTCTTCTGGAGTGAAAAAGGATGTGCATAGAAACTGTTTATGGAAAATACAAAGCTTGAAGTATTTCATTATAGCCTCAATGAGATTATAATTGTATATTCTTAGCTAGAAAACATACATCAGACAATAAAATGAGATGCCAGTACCAAAACAACTTAAATATGTAAATCAAATGTTTATTTACAAATGAATAAAACAATATTGTTTGCAAGTTTATAGGGCTGCCAGGTTTAGAAAATTAAAATACAGGATGCCCAGTTAAATTTGTATTTTAAATAAACAATATATTTTTAGTATAAGTATGTTCCATGCACTATTTGGTACGTAGTTATCCTAAAGAATAATTCTTGCTCATCTGAAATGCAGATTTAACTGGGCATCCTGTATTTTATCTGGCAAACCTACAAATTTAACATCTTAACACTTTCACAAATTTATGATTGTTTATAATATTGTTTATAGAAAAAGGCAGAGAAACCCTAAAGTGCTTCCTACAGACATAGATATATTTAATTCTTGAACATCATATTTAGGGAAGGCAAGATAGAAGGAATAAATTTCGATACAAAAAATTCTCTATTTGGCACAGAACGGAAATGTGCTCTCAGTGTAAATGGATTGCATTCATGTATGTCTTACTCGTGGATTTGTTTTTAAAATGTGGTTTTTCCCTCCAAGGGATCAACAAATTGATAAAGCGACCTCCCAGGTCTCATCTTATTAGGCAGCAAGCTGCCTTCTTTATTATGGAAGTAAACAATATTCAAAAGCTTCAGAAAGACTTAATTTTTTGCCCTTGTATCCTCACCAGAAATTGAATACAGTTTATCTGCCTTGATTTAAGATTGTGACATTGAATTAAACAAGAATGTCTTATGAAAATAATGTTTAGAATTTGTGTATCTTTATAATTTCAGCAGTTTGAAACTAAAAATCAATAAATTCATCTGAATGACACTCCAACATTATAATGATGAAAAAGACTATGTGTACTTGCAGGGGAGCCAAGGGCTTTGAAAACACTGTCAATTGAGATTGGAGGTTTAACTTGGGTTCATGTGTACTGTCACTTCCTCAAAAGAAGTATGTATCTACAAAACACTTTCTGAGGAGTAGTTCTATTAAATTCATCATATTTTCAAAAATATCTGTGAAAAAAATGTGTGAACCAATAGGGGTTAAGGATGACTATTTTCTTTATGTGTAAATTTTTATGATATACCAATCATCAAAGTGTGGGTTCAAGATTTTACTCTTTGCTGCAATCACCCTTCGTGTCCAAATTACTCCTATGATAGAACGAAGTCCGAGGATGAACTGAATTACTCTCCCCCCAAAAAGTTCTTTGTTGTTGACTGTATAAGGCATAACATACCTTCAAACGTACAATAAATATTAAAGGAGTAACACCCCAAATTTTAGTAGATGTGTGTTGATTTTGCCTGCTAAGCATGCATTTTCTCTTCTTCTGGTAATAATACTGTGGTATCTTTTGAAGAACTACTCCTCACTCACTGTTTGGTCATGTGATACAAGGGTGACCTGTCTCAGTTCTCCAGGTCCTGGCCAATCAGAATAGTCTAAGTGTTTGTCCATAGTGATTGGCTCAACGGCCCAAGTTGTTTCTGTAAGAATCAGTCCTGACACTTTTTCCTAAAAACACTGAGGAAGAGGTATTGTTTTTCTGCTGAAGTTGCTATATCAGGAGAATGCGAACCTAGTATTGCTATTGGAACAATCTGTTAAGAATGATATTAACATAGAGGACTAATTTTGTCCTCTGTCTTGTCTCAGGATCTGATTTTTGGGAACCCAAATGAAAACACCCATCATCATTCCATTATTAGTTGGTTTAGGATCCATCAACAGTATTCATGTGTCTACATAAACATTAGAATCTTAGTCATTTCTCTGATATTTCAGTTTCATCTATTCGACCAGGCTAATAACTATGCATTTTGTAGCCTTAGTATAAGGTATCATTTTTCCCTGGAAGAAATCACTGACCTCTCAAGTCTAAATGAGATACTTCTTTTCAGTTGCTTTCATAACACCTTTTTCACTTGCATAATAACCACTTTTGCAGTACGTTGGCAATTTAAGTACATATAAACTCGATCCTCACCAGCCCCCCACTGCCACCCCTATACACCCAATAAGATAGTAAGTTTTCTGAAGGCAAAAAAAAATGTCTTTCTTTTTCAGAATTACATCCCAGTGCTGGACACATAGAAGATCCTAACATAAATTGGAAAAATAAATTCAGCATTATTCTGTCTTATGTGGGGACTCCTAACATTCCTAATCCTCATCCATGTAGCCACAGGTACTGGGGATAACAGTCATATTTGTACAACAGGGCTCCATGCTCCTGGTGGTGGATGACCATTCGAATTACTCCCATAGGAATCTAGACTTAGCATCAAGAGTTTCATCCATATATGAGCTAGTCTCTTGAATTAAGGAGAAGTAAAATCTCTTGAATTATGGCATGATTATCACTGTGTGCACAAAGTAACAGTGATAGTTTGTCAGCAGAGAGAAAAGAAATAAAACAAATGTACGGAGATAAGTAGAGATGGGAACACGAAACAGTAGTACCCCACATCCTGTTCTAGCTCTTTCACAGGCTATAGCAGCACTTCTGACGTTAAGGCATTGAGCCACTTGTGTTTCCTTAAAATAAATCTTTCCCTACCTTTTTTTTTTAAATTGTGGTTAGCCTAAATCACATTAGTTGATTCCTGTTACATTTAAACCAAAAGACTAAACTAAGACAAAAATTAGCAATCCATGACTTCTGTTCGCTTGACTCAATATTTGAATATTTAGAAATATCAGTTTAACTGAACTTTCTACTTTCCTCCAGAAAATTATATAAAAATATTAGGTTAGTCTGGGTATTTCTGAAACAGAACCAATTTTGTGTGCGTGTGTGTGTGTGTGTGTGTGTGTGTGTGAGAGAGAGAGAGAGAGAGAATTCCTTTTTACTCAGTCTACCAATTTAAATGTTAGTTTAAACCAAAAACACCCTCACAGACACTCCCAGATGTTTGATCAAATACCTGGGCAACTCATGGCCCAGTCAAGCTGACACATAAATTTAACCTTCCTAAGCATTTTTGATGATCTCTCTTTTTTCCCTGAGCAACCCTGAAATTGCCAAGAACTCTTTACGAATGTTAAGTGGGTAAAACGACAATTTTAATAAAGATAAATAAGGATGCTATCAATTACTAATTTTGGACATTCACTTCAATCATGGGTAAATTTTAGAGAAAAATGTTAGTATTTTCAAATTCAGAGTTCCTCAAGGGCAAGATGATTCACTGACACACACATTTAACCCTCCTGGTTGCATATATTACTTTCAACTTTACTTTGTCACATTTGAATAACCATCTAACAGATTACCTTGTACATAAATGTTTCGAATGTTGTTTAATTTGCATAAGTAATGTTTATACTTCAGTGTTAGATTTTATTTTCCAAACTATAACTTTTAGCATAAATTCCTAAATGCAAAATAAGAAATTAAACTGCTTTTTGGAAAAACTTCTATCTGTATAGACTTCAGATTACTTATCTTTGCTTTTATCTATTGGCCAACATATATAAAAATAATCCATTAGTAGTGAATTTAGGATGAACTGAAGATTTAGGATTATGAATAACCGTGCTAACATATACTGATAATAAAATCATCTGAAAGAAGCTAAAAATGATAATTATTTAACTTCTATAATGTAACTTATAATGAAAATTAAATTATATGATTAATGTATTCCTTTAAAAACTATTTTGGGGGGGTTCCCTGGTGATGTAGTGGCTAGCCTTCAGCACTGTCAACGCTGTGGCCTGGGTTCCATGCCCAGCCAGGGAACCACCCCCCCACCAAAAAACAATTTTTATTTTTATTAAACAAATAGATGTACAAAGATTTAAAGGTCAAATAGATTTTCAAGGAATATAATGAATATTAGTAGTTTCTTATCCCACTCAACATCCAATGAGAATTCTTGCTCTCAGAAATACATTTTGTTAAATCTTTTTAGGTGATTCTCTTGCCGTTCACCTCATGTGCTTAAATAACATTCTTTACAATTAATACTTTTTAGAAAATTTTTAGTTATTATTGACTGCATTGATTATCAACTAAAACTAGGAAGATGTAATAGCTTTATATGGCCCTGATACACAGTATATTCCAATCTTTGGTTAAGTCAAGAGTTGATATTTATATTTTCATTAAAAATTAAGCAATACAGGGAATGAGAATTATATTTTCTTTGGATCTGTTTGTTTTTCCTGAAATTAATAATTACTTTCCTTTGTTTTCTATGAGCCATCACTACTGTATCCCCAAGTCTTCTGGCAATGAAATACGGTCAAGTACATCATTACACGTGTATTAAACATTCAAAAACATTAGATAACCTACCAGATCATTGTTGATTTCCCCTATACGGTGTCTTTCTTGGACCCTCCCATCCTTCTGCTCCACTCTAGACTAATTGGTTTCTTGACTAAAATTTTCTTTTCATCATCATCCTAAAAATTCTCTTAATTTTGTTCTGTACTAGATTCTAGTTTTCCTGAATACTATTATTGTATATTACTGTGTATTCTTCTTTCATGGTTTACTACACACTTTCTTTTTTCTTTTTGTTCTTCTCCTTCCTCCTCCTCCTCTTCCTTTCTCTCTCTCTTCCTCCCCTTCTCTTTCTTGTAGCTTCTTGAGAAAATACATGTACAAAAAAATTCCTTTGAGATATGGAAGACTGAAATTCTCTTTATTCTTCCCTCATATGTGGTATATAGTTTGGGAGGATGCAGAATTCCAGAATGCAAATTATTTTTTCTAATTTTCCCCAGTTTTATTGTGATATAATTCACACATAAAATTATATAATTTTAAGAAAGACAACATCAAAATTTGATACACTTATATTGCAAAATGATTACCACCATAGAATTAGTTAACACTCCATCACTTCACATAATTACCTTTTGTGTGTATTTGTGTGGTGAGAACTTTTAAGATTTACTCTATTAGCAACTTTCAAGTATGTAATACAGTAGTTCCCCATTTTTTTGCAGGGGATATTGTCCAACATTCCAAGTGGATGTTGGAAGCTGCAGATAGTACTGAACCCTATATATACTGTTTTTTTTTCTATGCATATATACTTATGATGAAGTTTAATTTATAAATTAGTCACAGTAAGAGATTAACAACTAGAAATAGAACAATTATAACAATAAAGCAAGAGTTACTTGAACACATATTGTGATACCATGATGGTCAGTCTGATAACAGAGATGGTTACTGAGTGGTTTTGCTGTGCAGAAAATATTTAGTTTGACGTAGTCCAACTTACACATTTGTGCTGTTGTTACTTGTGATTTTGGTGTCAATTCAAAAAATTATTATGAAGACTATTGTCAGGAAATTTTTTCTCTACGTTTTCTCCCAGTAGTTTCACTGTTTTGGGTATTGTTTTAAGTTTATGTATAACCTATTTCAAAATAATTTTTGTGAGTAGCAAATATAAGGGCTCCAATTTCATTCTTTTGCCTGTGATTATACCAACACTATATCCCTAACACTATTTATGAAAGAGACCACTCTTTTCCCATTGAGTAAATGTGGCTCCCTTGTCAAATATTAGTTTACTCTATCTGTGAGAATAAATTTATTGGCTCTAGATTCTGTTCTATTGGTCTATATGTCTGTTTTTATGCCCGTACTATACTGTTTTAATTACTACAGCTTTGTAATATAGTTTGAAATTATGAAGTATGACAATTTTAGTTTTGTTTTGCTTTCTCAGAATTGCTTTGGCTCTGTGGTGTCTTTTGTGGTTTCATATAAATTTTAAAACTATTTTGTCTGTTTCTGTGAAAAACATCATTGGAATTTTCATAGAAATTGCATTGACTTTTAAATGGCTTTGAATAGGATGGGTATTTTAATAAATATGAGATAGCTTCCCATTTATTTGTTTCTTCTTCAACCTCTTTCATCAATATCTTTTAATTTTCAGTGTGCATATATTTCACCTCCTTGGTTACTTCGATTCCTAAGTGTTTTTTCGGTTTTGATGCTATTATAAATGGGATTTTCTTATTTTTTCAGATAATTTATTTTTAGTGTATACAAACACAACTGATTTTTGTAGATGGATTTTGTATACTGTAATTATACTGAATCTATTTATTAGTTCCAATAGTTTTTGGTGGAAAATTTAGGATTGTCTGAATATAAAATTATATCATCTGCAAACAGAAACACTTTTATTTTTTCCTTTCTGATTTCAATGCCTTTTATTTCTTTTCCTTGCCTAATTGCTGTGGCTAGGACTTTCAATAATATGTCAAATAGGAGTGGTGATGGTGGGCACCCTTGCCTTGTTTCTGATCTTAGAAGAAAACTTCATCCTTTCACCAGTAAGTATGATGTTAGCTGTGGACTTGTCATATATGGACTTTATTATATTGAGATACATGAATTCCATATTCAAATTGTTTAGTTTTTATCATGAACAGATGTTGACTTTTGTTACGTGCTTTCTGTACATACTGAAATGATCACATGATTTTTGTCTTTCATTCGATATGATTAATGTGGTATATCATATTTATTACTTTGTGTATGTTGAACCATCCTTGAATCATAGAGATAAATCTCACTTGATTGTGGTATATGCTCTTTTTAATGTGTTCTCAAATTCGGTTTGCTAATGTATTGTTGAGAATTTTTGCATCTGTATTCATAAGGGTTATTGGCGTATAGTTTTCATGTAGTGTCTTTATGTGACTTTGTGTCAGGGTAATACTTGCCTTGTAAAATGAGTTTGAAAGTGGCACTTCCTCTTCAATTTTCTGGAGTAGTTCAGGAAGGACTGGCAGTAGCTCTTCAAATGTTCAGTGTAATTCATCAGTGAAATCATCTGATCTTGGGCTTTTCTTTGTCCAGGGATTTTTGGTTTCTTCAATCTTCTTACTAGTAATCTATGTTCACTGTTTCCTTTTCTTCATCATTCAGTCTTGGTAGGTTATATGTTCCAAAGAATTAATCCATTTGTTTTAGATCATCCACATTGTTGTCATATAATTGTTCATATAACAGAGGTCTCTTAAGATCTTTTGTATTTCTGTGCTGTCAGTTATAATATTTCTTTCGTTTCTGATTTTATTTGAGTCTTCTGTCTTTTTTTGTCTAGCTAAAAGTTTGTACATTTTATCTTTTCAAAAAATCAACTCATAATTTAATTAATCTTTTATTCTCTATTTTGCTGATTTCTTCTCTTGTCCTTATTCTTTGCTTCCTTGTGCTAACTTTGGGCTTAGTTTGTTTTCTTCTCTACTTCTTTGAGGTTTAAAGTTAAGTATTTATTTAAGCTTTCAGTTTTGTTAAATTGGCTAAGACTTGGTTTGTGATCTAGCACATGATCTATTCTGGAGAATGTTTTGTGTGCACTTGAGAAAAATGTTGGAAAGAACACTCCATATATGTCTGTTAGGTCCATTTCGTGGAAATATATTTGAAGTTCAACTTTTCCTTATTGATGTCCTATCTGGATAATCTAGCCATTGTTGAAAGTGGGTATTGATGTCCTCTACCATTCCACTACTATGGTTTGTTGTCTATTTGTAATTTCAGGTGTTATTATTGCTTATATATTTAGGTCCTCTAATGTTGGGTGAATATACATATATTCATGATATATCCTCTTGATGAATTGACCCTTGTTATCATTACATAATGACCTTCCTTTCTTGTTACAATTTTTTACTTAAAATTTATATTTGTTTTATGAGTATGTAAGTGTAACTACCCCTATTCTCTTTAGGTTTCAACTCTCATGGAATAGCTTTTTCCATTCCTTTACTTTGAACCTATATGTGTCCTTAAAATTGAAGTGAATCTCTTATAGACAGTTTATAGTTGTTTTCTTTTTATGTATTCAACCACTCTATGTCTTTTCATTGGAGAATTCATCCATAAAGCATCAGTTCCCAAGCTTTGGTACACATATCCCCAGGGGTACATGCTGGGCCATTCAGGAGTATGCAAAAAATAATCAGGAATGGTGAAAGAAAAAGTAAAAAAATGCAAAATGTTAATCATGGAACAATAAATGTTAAATTTAAATCACTGTTAATGGAGACACTTCAAAGTGAGATCACATTAGCAAATAATGATTGGTGAGGGCATGGTTATGAACCCTTCCCCAAGAACTGATCTTTTACCAATCATTAGGCACAATTTCAGAACAATCCATTTGTGATGTTTCTAGAACTTCCCCAAACATTTCAATAACATCTGTAGCCAGACTGTTCAGTTTAGGTGTTGACTGAGTAAAAGCAAATGCATTGTTTTTAATTGTGATGCTTTTCAAGTAGTTTTATTACTTAATGTTTTACATAATTTCAGTTATCAATGTCAGTAATTTTTAAGTATGTCAGTTATGGATCAGTGGTTGAAAACAAGAGCAGTTAAAAAACCAAAACTTGGTGTAGATTATAACCTATCCCTAAGTACTTCTCAACATGTGTCCACAACTACAAGTACACCCACACCTGGAGATGGTAAAAAGGTGTGTGCCTCAGCACCTACACAAAAGAAAAGGAAATACCCTGAAAAGTATAATAAATATGGGTTTTCATTTGTAGGGGATGATGACTGTCCTAGGCTTTTATGCATTGTGTGTGGATAAATATTATCCAACACTTGCTTGAAACCTTCTTTACTCATGAGACATTTAGAAACTAAACATTCTATGTGTAAAAACAAAGAAATACATTATTTTTGTTGCTTAGAAAAGCATCCAACTGTTAACTTTACACATGATGGCAGAAAGAAAAACAACAAAAATGCAGTTGAGGCTTCATACCATATTAGTTACCGCATAGCTAAATGTGGTAAAATACACACCATAGCTGAAGATTTAATTTCTCCTTGTATTAAGGATACTGTTTTTTGTATGTTTGGGGAAGAACATGTCCACAAAATCAATGTTATCACTTTTTCTAACAATACAATGTCTTGATGAATTCAGGAAATGTCTGATGATGTTGAAGCTATAGTAGTAGATAGAATGAGAAAAAGTGAATTCTTTTCCATCCACGTAGATGAAAGTGTAGATGTTGCTGATTTATCTATTTTGCTCTTCATTGTGGGGTACTTGGTAGGAAATGAAATTGAGGAAAACCTGTTGCTTTGCTACCCATTGATAGGACGTGCCACAAGCGAAGATATTTTTAATGAAATCAATGGTTATTTCATTGAAGAGGACATTAGTTGCTCTAATTGCTGTGGTGTACTGACTGCACTGACTGAGGCAAGCCTATATCAAGTTGTTTTATAGGCCTACATGGATGAATTAAAGAAGTAGCTCCCCGTGTACCATGGAGCCACTGCTGCATTCATAGGCAGTGTTGCATCTAAGCCTGCATCAAGATGTTCTTGATGAGGCTCTAAAAGTTGAAACTTTTATTAAGTCACAACCACAAAACTCCAGATTGTTTAAAGCACTGTGTAGAGAAATAAACAGCATTTACAGCACATTATTTTTGCACACAGAGGTAAGGTGGCTATCTCATGGCAAAGTACTTACACGGATGTTTGAACTTAGACATGAAGTCCAGGTATTTTTTGAAGACCATTGTTTCCCTCTTGCTACAAAGTTTCAGGACAGTGATTGGCTTCAAAGTCTTGCATATTTATAGATATTTTCCTAGAAATAAACAAACTCAACTTGGGACTTCAAAACAGCTCACTATATTTAAAGTAACTGATAAAATTGAGTCAATAATTAAAACACTGGACTTTCGAAAATGTGTATTGAAAGAGGTCAGCCTGAAGTTTTTGAAACTGCATGACTTCTTATCTGAGAATAACTTGCACCCATCCCAAAACATGAAAGGGAATATTGTAAGTCATTTGGAAGGTCTTAAAGTGTCCTTTTAAGTACCTCATTCAACATGGAAAGGAAAACAACTGGATTGCAGATCCCTTCAATGAAGAATTCTTCAAAGAAACTAACCTATCAATCAATGAAAAAGAGCAGTGAATCAAACTTTCAACTGATTCTTCTTTAAATTCTGATTTTAAAAGAAAGCATCTTATTACCTTCTGGGTAGATGTCAGTGAGGAACACAAACATCTCAGTGAGAAGACACTCAAATGCCTCTTGCCATTTACTAATACTGAACTAATGGAGAAAGCTTTCTCATCTTACACCTTCATAAAAAGTAAGTACTGCAACAAGCTTAAGGCAAGTCTGGATTTAAGACTGTATCTTGTATTTTTTGAGACTGATTTCAAGAAACTAAGTGCATCAAAGCAAGCTCAACGATCTCATTAACAATATTTCAATCAGCTGGTGATCTGCATAACAATTATAGACTTTTCAGATAACACAAATAAATATAATGATTAATAAATTAAAAGTTTGTTAAATACTTGATCATCATTATCAACATTTAACTGTTAAAGATATTGTAAAATTAAATCTGTGGTTTGTACTTTGAGCATAGTAATTTTTCTTTCCTAACTTATTACCTCATTTCCACCATTTTACATTAAGATAAGCACTAAACAAAAGTGTCAGTATTTAAAAACATCTTTTTTAAAAACAAGGGGTACAATTTATAGAAATGGGTTTAAAAGGGGTACACAAGTGGAAAAAGATTGGGAACCACTGACATAAAGTAATTGTTGATAAGTAAGGACTTACTAATGTCATCTTGTTCATTGTTTTCTGGCTTTTTTGTAGTTTTCTTGTCCCTTTCTTCCTCTCCTGCTGTTTTTGTTGTTGTTGTTGTTGTTGTTGTTACTGATGATTTTTTATAGTGGTATACTTTGATTTTCTTTTCTTTATCTTTTGTGTATCTACTGTAGGTTTTTGCTTTGTGGTTACTATAAAGTTTACATAAAGCATCTTATAGATATAACAGTCTATTTTGAATAATAGCAACTTAACGTTGATCATATACAAAATCTTTACTTTTTCATTCCCTCTTTTTATATCTGATGTCAAAATTTATCTTTTTATATTGTGTATTCATTAACATATTATTGTATGTATTGTTACTTTTAATGCTTGTATCCTTTAACCTTTTTACTAGAGTTAAATGGTTGAACAGTACCATGTATATTATTAAATTATTCTTTAACTATATACTTACCTTTAGTAGTGTACTGTATATTTTTATATGTTTTTGTGTTAAACATCAATTTCCTCTTATTTCAACTCTTCTGAAATCATCTCCTCTCTTCTCACTTGTACAGTTTCTGCTGAGAAATTTTCTGATAGCCTTACGGAGATTCATTTGTGAGAAAGTTCTTTTCTTGTTTTTAAGATTGTTCTTACTGATTTTTATTTTAACAACTTTATTATGACATGTCTTGGAGAAGATTTTTTTTTTTACTTGAATTATTTTTAGGACATATGAGCTTCATGAACATGAATAGCTTAATCTCTCTCCAGATTGGAGATGTTGTTAGCCATTATTTTTTAAAATAAGTTTTCTACTTCTTTCTTTCCTTTTTGCCTTCTGCCATTCCAGCAATTTACAAATTGGTTCTTTTCATGGTATCACACAGATCAAATAAGCTTATTTTACACTTTTTCATTATTTTTTCTTTGTTTCCTGAGTAGATAATTTTTTTTAAATCATTCTTTTCTTTTATTTTTTTTTGAGTTCTCTTTCCATCACCTTATATTTAGCTTCCCCTCCCTCCTCTCCTGAGTAGATAATTTTGTCTTCTATTTCTCTGATTCTTTCTTCTGCTTGATCCATTGTGTTGTTGATGCTTTCTATTATACTTCTCTTTCATTTCATTCATTGTATTCTTCACCTCAGAATTTTGATTTGGTTCTTTTTTATGATTTCTATCTCTTTATTAAACTTGTTTGTGAATAGTTTTTCTGATTTATTGATTTCTGTCTGTGTTATCATTTAGCCATAGAGCTACCTTAAAATGGCCATTTGAATTCTTTATTGGGTAACTTGCAGATCTCCATGTTATTGGGATCAGTTACTGGAAGATTATTATGATCATTTTGTGCTGCCATGTTTCTTTGATTTTTCATGTTCCTTGAAGTTTTAAATTTCTGTCTTCACATTTTAAGCAACAGTCATCTCCTCCAATCTTTACTCACTGACTTTGGAAAAGAATTGCCTTACTTCAGCTCTACTAGGGTCCTGAGGTTTTCTCAAACATTCTTTAGATAGATTTGCTCTACTCTTTCTGCTCCCTCTTGTGGCAGAATTCTTGAGCTTATAGGCTTTCCTTTTATCCTGCTGCACGGCTGGTGGATCACTGACAGCCTCTCTTTTGCTTTCCCAAAGTGGGTGTTAAGTTTGTGGTCTCTTTCTGGCCCACAGATTCAGTCCAGCATTCTGCACATGCTTACTAGCTGCATCAGGAGCATATACACAGAGCTGACCAGAAGGTGGGAAAGGATGTGCCTTTGGCACAAAGCGTCCTGTGGGTACCCCTGGGCTAGTTGGGGGGATCTCCGGGTGAGGCATCCCAGCAGTCCATGACTCAGTTAGGCAGATCTGTGACTTTTTGATACTTTTGAAACCTGGCTGTTGTTCTCACAGTCACTTACTGCCCCCCAGTCATGCAGCTCATGACTCAGGATTCTGGACTGCATGAGAGACAAATGGGTCCCTGTCAGCATCCCACACTGCTGGGGAAGCTGGGCACTCACTCACTCTCACCTTATAGGGAAAATAAATCACGGGCTGAGAAGGGCTTTTTTGGGAGAGGGATGATGTAGGTAACGTCAAGTTATTTCTCTCATTTTTTTCAGTTTGCCCAATCTTGGATGTATTTTGCTCCAATAGTATGCTGTAACTTCTCCAATGGACTCCTGGACTTCAACAAAGGCTCTCTTGTCCATTGGTGATTGCCTAAGTAAGTGTGTTTTTCCAGGCTCCAAGACCATGGTTAAGAGGCCCTGAAGCCACCAGTCCATGGGCCACTTCAGAATCCACAGCTAAGACCAAAGTTCATTTGCCTGTTACCCAATGCACAAGTAGACACAACTCCTCCTGGGTCCCTTGGCATGTAGTGCTTGCTGGATCACACAGCTTCCACAAAGGCAGTTTTTCTGTGTATGGATGCCAAATTGTTGTCTATGGGGGGCATATGGCAAGGGACACCTTATCCAGCCATTTTGCTAATGTCACTCACCTCCCTCAATTTTTAAACACAGTACTTCACTGACTTCTATTTTCACTGCTGTCCTGAGAAACCTGACACCATTCCACTTCCCTAACCACTGAAAGCTGCCTACTTCCTTGCCCCAGTTCCACCATGGAAGCTTTTTGGATCTTTTTCTTCAATGTTCTGAAATTTCATGATGTTAAAATATGTTGCCTCATCTTCTCATTTACTAAGTAGGGCACTCGTTGAGCCATTTCAGTTTAGACACTTGTGGCTTTCCATCTTTGGAGAAATTTCTTTATAGTCTTTGTTTCTGTGACATTATTGACTTTGACCTCCTTAAGTGGATACTACTGTTTTATTATCTATTATTTTTCTCTTTATCTACCTCTTTGGCCACTTTCATCATTTCCTGGGAAATTTCTTTGGCTTTGTCTTCCAAATCTTCACATAAATTTTTATTCATGTGATCATATTTTAATTTCTTACACTTCTCTTTTTGATTTCTATAAAGTTCTTTTTTGGCATCTTATTCTTGTTTCTTCTCTTATCTCTCTGAGGACAGTAATTACAGGTTTTCTTTCTGAAGATTTCTTTAGTTTTCTGATAATGTTCTGTTTGCTTAGTGGTTCTTTGTTTGTTTGTTTGTTTTTCTGTACAATTTAGTACCCATCTCTTCTGGAATTTTTAAATTTTAGAAAATGTTAGAATTTTCCCCATAGGTCTTCGATTATTCTTGGTTTTCTATTTTCTAATATGACTGAGACACTAAAAACCTCATTGGTAGTTTGTGGTAGAATGGCATTTGGTAAGTATTTGTCAAATGGTGGGTTTTGGATGATAGGGTAAGGACCTTGCTGCTGGAGGTGTCATCTATACCTCTCTTTATCTCTTGGGTTCAGTGCATTCCCCAGAGAGAAGTGCTTCAGTACTCAGTTAGGGAAAGAGTTTTATTATCTCAGTGTTTAGTGAGCAGACTTCCATTTAATTTCTTCTTTCAGTACAGTGTTCTCACCTTCAGTTAATATCACTGAATACAAAATTCCTCTATATTTAACTGCTAAAGAATAAGTCTCAGTCTTCAATCAGGTATGGTGAAATTAATACATTGACAGCTGGCAGTGTGGCATGGGAGAAATTTAGGGTTGTCATTGATTCTTACACAGACTTTGCACCAATCCTTGTATTTCCAATCCCACTTACATCTCACTTTCAAGTACACCTGTTATTTGTATTCCAAAATTTCTGGGGTTTTTTTTCATTCTTATTTTTCTGGTGTACATCCTTAAATAACCTCCTCAGAATGTGTACATATGAAATGAAACTCCTGAATATTTATGTTTGTAAGAATGTATATATTTTGCTCTCATCCTTAGTTGATAGTTTAGCTGGGAATATAATTCTAGGTTTAAAAATCATACTTTTCCACTGATAAATTTGAGAAAGCATCACTCTCATTTTTTTAGCATTCAGTTTTGCTGATTGGAAATCTGATACGAGTCAGAAAACTTTGTATGTTATCTACTCTTTACATTGTTGACACTTTTATTATTTTTCCATTAACTTTCTGTTCTGGAATTTTATGCTTATATACTATTGAACATTGTGAATTTTAACACAACAGTGATCTCTCCTCTAAAATCCCCAACAGAAACCTGGTTTCATTCAAATGACTGTCCCTCCTCCACACAGTCTTGTGATTCAAGTAAATTTGCTTCATTTCTACTCTAGGAGAGATCTCTAATTAATTCTAATCTTGTAATATGATCTCTTCCCCTTTGTTAGTGATTGTTTTAGGAACACACAAGGGACCTAATTCTAGGCAGAGTGAGAGTCACTAGAGGCTTCTGAGGGAGTCCTTTATTGCTCTTTAGAGAGAATTATGGAGAGCCTGTTTCTCTCCTTCTGCAAATAGACAAGGAAGAATACCGCATCACTTTCTCTTGACATCCATTTTTGACAATGAGGAAAACTGTCTCTAAAACAAACCTAACTCACAGAGGAGAGAATAGCGAAGAGAGTAGCATTCAAATAAAGCTGAAGCCTGATCATAGTAGGCTTGACTGATTTGCTTTTAGACTTCCTGTTATGTGAGCAAATAAGATTTCTTATTGTTGGAGTTCCCTGGTGGTGTAGTGGCTTAAGGCTTTGTCGCTGGCTCTGTCAGCGCTGCAGCCTAGGTTCGATTCCTGGCCAGGGAACTATCCACATACAAAAAAAAAAAAAAAAAAAAAAAAAAAAAAGATTTCTTGTTGTTTAAGACTGTTGTTGTTGATACTCAAAGGTGAAAGTATGTTAACTGATACTCTGTTGTAGAAAATTCTTTTATCTTGCATTCTTGTGTCACATGAACTGAGGGGTGGGGAATATGGATAGGAAACAGGATTATCACCCTGTGGTGTAATTTATTTGTCACACTTTTAGTTTAGCTAACAGCATTATTTCCACCCTCTCTATACCTGTTAATTATAAATCTTGTGCCTCTTTTAGGTATTTCACATACACAAAGTAGTATTATCATAGTATCTGGAGAAAGAACACTTGGGTTCAAATCTTGATTCTGCCATTCCTTAGCTAGGCAATCTTCTGCATGTTATTAAAGGTTTGTGTGTTTCAGTTTACTTATAGTCAAAATGGAAATTTATAAGTAACACCTGTTTTGTTAAGCATTGTATTTTAGGTTTCTGTTACATAGAGCCAAAGACAATCCTAACTGCTGTCCAAGGGACCTTCTAGCCAAGATGGTCCTCTCTTCCTGCCTTTCAAATTTTGGTTTTAGGAAGTTTATTTTCTTATTCTGCTATGTACTTCAATAGAATTCCCTCCTCTTTTCACATTTTAGAAATTGTTTAGTTATCTACAAATTATTTCAGTGACATCTTCCTATCCTCCTTACCTTTAAGGTTTCCTCCTTTTTTATCCTTTCATTTTCTTCTCTGGAAGAAAGGGAAATAACAGCAATACCTATCCCAGAGACTAATGGCATTACTTCAATGAGTAGTTGTATTAAATGCATTATTATGTGTAAAGTGGTTGGCATGTAGGAAGTGCTGTTTTATTGTTAACTATTAACAAATTACTCCAAATCTTTACTTTTCTCTCTCTCTCTTTAGTAATAGAACCCTAAGTTTTTTCAAGATGTTCATTTAGAAGTACTAATTTCCGAGATTACCTTCCAGCAAGATTTGGATGTGTAATGCAACTTAGACCAATAGAATACAAGCATAAATCTACTAGATGAGACTTCTAAAAAAGCTAAAATGATTTTGCTTAAAAGACAAGATGTATCTTTTCTTTTTGGCCCACCCTTTAGTTCATATCTAGATTGGGACATGATACTTGGATATAAAAAAGCCATCTTATAATCAAAAGAACAAAATCTGCACACTTGGGAAAGTAGTTGGAAAGGATAAAGAGCCAATTCTGATGACTTCCTCTAGCAGTATGTCAGCCCTGAAGAGGCTCTGGCATTCTTACTCTGAGAGGAGGAAAAACACCTGTTTTGTTAAGCATTGTATTTTAGGTTTCTGTGACATACAGCCGAAGACAATCCTAACTGCTGCCTAAGGGACCTTCTAGCCAAGGTGGCCCTCTCTTCCTGCCTTTCAAAATCTTGGTTTTAGGAAGTTTATTTTCTTATTCTGCTATGTACTTCAATAGAATTCCCTCCTCTTTTCACATTTTAGAAATTGTTTAGTTATCTACAAATAATTTCAGTGACATCTTCCTATCCTCCTTACCTTTAAGGTTTACTCACTTTTTATCTTTTTATTTTCTTCTCTGGAGGAAAGGGAAATAACAGCAATACCTACCCCAGAGACTAAACTTTTCTGCTTTCAAGGGACACAAGCAATGTAAAAATAGTGAAATATCCAGATGTAAGTTATAGGGATTGGTGAGAACCATGGAGATGTGGAGAGTATATGTTCCTGTTAAACACATTTTAAAACAATTAAAATAAATATGGTACCACTAAAAGAATATAGATATGTAAGGCCAATCACACTTAGGCTGCAATTCTGAACATTCTAATTTAATGACATATATAGATGTGAAATAACTCTCAGACTTATTGAATTGATGTGCACATTGTCACCAAAACATCATCAACAACAGCAAAGCAATATACAATTAAGAACTTTTAAAATTAAAAGTGTATTTAGCTGAAATACTTCCACTTGTTTTCTTCTAAACAGTTTTTCCAGTTTTTCCCTTTTTTGGTTTTTGGCTGATAAAGATGATGCAGTAACTTTAATATTACACTTAATAGGCAAAACAAACAAAATCCTCTCTGTGAGGATTACTGTAGCTTGGAAGAAAACCAAATGTAAACAATAATGTAAGAGCAAGATATGTATTTTCCATCCCCACACCTCCTCAGTTTCTTTAATCTTCCTGGTTTCATGTAAGATTGCATCTGAATGCAACCAAACAGAGACCAGCCCTATGCCATTCCCATTTCCTACAGGGATGAGTGGATTGTCGTGGCAGTAAAGGCTAGCTATGGTTGTTCTGTTGATTGGTCAGTTCTTTTATTTCTACACACTTGCAACTGAAAAGATGAAAGTTTTACCAGCAATGAAACAGAGGTTCAGAATGGAGAAGTGGACTTCTTAAGCTCATACAGTAATAGGAGAAGTTGGCATTCTATCCATGCACTGCTAACAAGCTGATGGGGTTTTCCTTATGGTGTTCAAGCTCCCCAATAGTGAACAGTTAAGAAATCTGGGCTCTTAAACCAATGGGCAGTGGACTGGAGTGATAATCAAGAAACCAGGATTCTAGTTTAGACCCATCAAGTTTAGAATTTTTATTGATCTCGTAGCCTCAGTGTTGACATTGGTCATCATTAAATCTTTTTGAGGTTCTAAATTCAATGCCTCTGTCCCTCTAATGTTAGTTTTAAGTACTATATCTTAGACTGTGAATTTATAAATAGTAGGAGCTTTTTCTAACTTTTTCTAACACAAATCATTGATTTGTGTAGTATTTACATATTTAACTGCTTAAATGTCTTGAAAATGTTCTTGATAATGTTGACAATTTGACACATTTTACATATATTTTCCTTATTATCTTTTTATCTCTAATGCATTGAAGAACTCTATACAGGAAAGACCCAAACAATCAAGTCTTTAGAAAAAGTTTCATTGAGAATCCCAACCCAGTTGTTTGGATAAAGAGAACTTGAAGTTTTGTCATGTTTTTGGCAGTTGTGGAAAATATAGCTCTAGTTTAATTTACTACAGAGTATTGTCCTAGGATTTTTGTAATATAGATAGATGCTTATAATATTTGGCAGAAGGAAATTTTGAAATATTTAAGGGCAGAAGGAAATTTAGTTCATGACTTCAGACTAGGGAATTTTGTACATATTCTACAAAATTTCATTTAAATATTCCTTTGGTAATATGAAACAAATTTTGAAAGACCAAAATAAGTACAACCAATAGTAGTTTGTATTTCAACTACATTCTAAAAACCAGTTTTTGACTAAACTTTTAAGCTCCTTTTCACACAACATCCTGCTACCTTACTTTCCCAAGCTGGCAGGAAATTGTCCACCACTGATGTCTGAAATGGAGAAATACTTCTTTCATTAATCATCTTCTTTTATCAAAATTCTACCTTATCAACATGAACTGCTTAGATGAGACTATCAGGAAATAGTGAGTAATTCCCTATGTTTTTAATGATAAGGTAAAAATCTCTGTTCCAATGATATATAACACAACTCAGACTTTCGTATTTAAGTTACCATCCCAATGTTTCATTTCTCATCTTTTCTCATTAATTGTAAATACATTTACATTGTGTGCCTGCTATTTACCTAGCCATTCTTCTCATGACTATCTTTGCTACTTGGAAAACTAGCCCCAAATTAGAACTGGTCACAGTCTAATTTTTTCTTATCACAATGAATGAAATGCTACAAAATAGAGATTCATGTAAATTGAAAGCAAATAATTTTGTGAGGGCCAATCATTTATATTCTAATGTTAATTATTATAATCATAATTGTTCATCTTTATAACTAGATGAGCTGGAAACACTAAAAGGAGTAAAAACATAAGGGAAGAAAAACTAATTTTGGATTTTTAACATTAACAATAGTGCTGGTTGGGCTACAAAATAGGATTTGGGTCTACAATTCACTCACTGATCTATTGATTCATTCATGCATTCAATCAAATACTTCCTCAGTATTTGTTATGTGCCATCCTCTC
This sequence comes from Lyroderma lyra, assembly GCA_004026885.1. Classification (NCBI taxonomy): domain Eukaryota; kingdom Metazoa; phylum Chordata; class Mammalia; order Chiroptera; family Megadermatidae; genus Lyroderma; species Lyroderma lyra. Next base: position 46,289 of record PVJL010002806.1, read on the forward strand.
CTCTAAAATCTGGAAGTAGAAAGACTTGCAGCCAGGAAAAAGATGACAATATTTAATAACTGTGTTCCTGGGAAGAAAGATGATCAAAAATGAGGAAAACAGTAAGCATGGAGAGCCTGTGCTAAGTGTTGACCACTCAGATATTTGGCCTCAGGCCAATCTTGCTTTCCTTCATGACACTTCAGTCAGAGTAAACAAAACCAAGTGTATAGTTTAGAACAAAACCAACCAAACAAACCCATGTCTTTCTGCCTTTTACAGACAATGATCATTTCCATATGTGAGTATTTCTATAGTTTCAATAGAACAGTTGGATTACAGTAACAGTTTATTTGGCAATATCTGTGAACTAAAGCATGCATTAATTTCTCTTTAGTATAGCTACAGGTTTATGGTTCACCACATTATAAATGATATGGAAGGTTCACTGTACTCAAGTAAATGACAACATAAAATATCAATAAACACAGAAAATGATGAAGATATTGATTTTAATTAAGTGAATGCCTTAATGATTTTTCCTTAGCCTTGTTCTTTTTATGTTTATTTAAGTCCACTAAGGTTTCTTTTTTAACAATGTGAAATAATTTTGCAATAGGAGACTTTAGATGATACCATAGCTGTAACGTGGAAAGAAATTGTCCTTTCTAAAGGTGTATTCTGCTCACCTGGTTTTCCTTGTCTGTCATAGCTAATCATTTATTACAATATGCAGAAGATAGAGGGTATCTTAAACTCAGGGAAATAGGAAGCAATGGAAAGATTTCTTGAGATCACTGCAATATAGCAGTTTGCATAGTTATGCCCAATAAAGAATAAAGAATGCACATTTGAGTTCTAATATAAATATCTATATCTTGTTCATGAAAAAAAAAACAAAACTGATGAGAACCACCAGCCACTATGTAAATGAGTGACTTAAGTAAGAAATACTTCAATGGAAATATTACTTATTAATGAACTATTATGTATTCTGGATTAAATGGTGTCTCCCTCATATTTATATGTTGAAATCCAAACCTTCAGTACTTCAGAATGTGACCTTATATAAAGATAAGATCTTTACAGAGGTAATCAAATTAAAATGAGGTCATTAGTATTGGCACTAATCCAATAGGACAGTTGTCTTTTTCAAAAGGGGAATTTGGAGACAGACATGCACACAGAGAGAATGCCACATGGAGATGAAGCAGAGACTGAGGTGATGCTTTTACAAGTCAAAGGATGCCAGAGATTTCCAGCAAAAATACTAGAAGCAAGCAGAGAAACATGGGACAGATTTTTCCTCAAAGCCTTTGGAAGAAACCAACCCTGCTGACACATTGATCTTGGATGTTTAAGCTTTCCAAATCTCTAAGACAATAAATTTCTATTATTAGGCCATCCAGTTTATAGTAATTTGTTATGGCTACCCCAGCAAACTAATAAAGTGGACCTCTGATTTCATACTGTCTTCAAAATGTTGCCTACTGCTTTGTTTATTACTCACCAAATGGTTTCTGTCTGTTTGGTTTTGTAAGTGTCTCTGACTACTAATATTATAACAATAACAACAACAACAATAAAATAAGAGCTAGTTTTTTTTAAGCACCTACCATATCCCAAGCTGTTTTTATTATTTCTGACTTTATGCAATGAATGCAGAATGAAGGAAAGATTTTTTATGTAGCAAGAGTAATTTTATTACTTTATTAAATATTAATGATAAATATTGTTTAATGTTTTATTAAACTTAATATTAAGCTTAAGCTTAATGTTTCATTAAGACATTGAGGGTTTTGGGATGAGTTTAAAGGAGCTATGTTACTTACTCTAATACAGAAATTGTTACTGTGATATGGGGTGCTACTCCAACAAAATCTGAAAATATAAAGCCTTAATGTAAATGGCATGTGATGAGAAAACTACTACTTAAGGCTATGAATATAGCAAAATCTTTGCTACAAACCATTGCCCACTCTAACTTAGAGTGAAGACTATATGTCTACTAAGCATTTTTAGTTAGATGTTGAAATGCTTCATAGCTCTATGTGTATTGTCTGTTAGAGCTGCATTCCACGAAGTATTATTACTGAAAAGAAATGTGCTCAGGGAAGAAAGAACCAGTCAGCTTGCAAGCAGAAGTGGAAGATAGTTCAGAAATTCACCGTCTCCCAGTGCTGGAAAACCCAACTGCTATTAGAGATTGAACTAAAAAGACTTTGAATTAGAACTCATAGTAAGGAAAACTTTTCAGTTGAGCAGAGTGACTCACGGCAAAGATCTGAGTAGGGGTGTGGCTTGACCCTAATTGTTCAAAGAATCCAGTGGTAGCCACCATTAAGTTGAGTGGCAGAGGCATGAGTGTAAAGAAGTAGCCATGTAAAATAAATTAGAATATTATGTTTAGAAAATAACTTTGGTTGTCATTACTGGCTACATGAAACTGGCTAAAGCAAATAGATCAGAAATCTACAAAGGGTTTAAGGGAATTGTATTGTTCAGGAAACCACAAGTGCACTTGAAAAAGTCTTTTTTGAATTAAAATAATTCTTGTATTCCTACATACAGAAAGCAGCCTTGGAATGCCTCCTAGTCGGGCATGCTTTCCAAACTCTTTCCAGATGTAGCTAAGGAGAATAATAATAAGGAAGAGGCTCCAAGAGGTCAGAGCCAGGGGTCACAGAGAAGAAATAACAAAGTAATTCTCACCAGAGAGTAGAATCAAGGCCTAATACAGCAACCTTTTCCTACATACTCTAACCCCACTTCTGATGTAAGACTTTCATGGTATCTGTGCAGTGGTATTTCAAAATCACTAAAAAGCTGACTACTGGGTACCTCTTATTCTTTCTCTTCCCAAGTCATAATAAACATTGTGGAAGTCTTATATTTGCAAGTGAAGTAAGAGTACATATAACTTGTCTTTTTGGTTCATAGATCACCTACCTGACCATAAGGAGCTATATATATATCTGATGGAGAGGACAGAGATCCTGGATCCTGAGATGAAAGCAATGAATGAAGGCACTTTGGATTATTTTCTTTGGGGAGGTGTAGAAGTGAGGTTTTTTGTTGTTGTTGTTGTTGTTTATATGTGACAGGAAGAATAGGACAAATATTTTGTTGACCAGAATTTGAACTGTGGCTGAGATTGCATTATGTTGTTCAACATACTGTTCCTGGAACCATAAGACAATTGCATATGTTATTCTCCCTTGAAATTATATTGGGGTCATGTGACTTAGTGCCGGTCAATAAAATGTAAACAAAAATAATATAAAACACTTTTAGACTCAGCCGTTAAAACCATACTGCACAATTCTCTATTCCTATATTTCCCCTTCAGAGTTAATCTTGTAAAACATTTTTTTCGGATGTATTGCAAGATTGAAGCATCCTTGGTCCCTGAGTCACCACTTGGAGGGGAATTGCTCAGGAGAGCTGAGTGACCTGCACTGGACTGTGACTTGAAAGAAAAATAACCAGATATTCCTAGGTCTGTTACTTTAGCATAGCCCTGTCTATCCTGACTGAAACAGATATACTGAGGACATTGAAGCCTATGTCAGACTAATTTCTACTGGGCAGTAGGCAGTCATGGTAAAAGGCTATGGCAATTTAAGCCACAATACACCTAGGTTTTACACCCTAATTTGGCAATCCAACAGGAGCACCATCTCCAAAATTATCCTGGGTAATCACCATTCCAGTGAATAGTTTCACTGCTTAGTGTTCCTCAAGGGTTCAACAGAAAGAATGCTGTAATTTCTGTAGAAATCACTAGATTTTAAAATATATTTTATAGTGCATTGGGAAGAGTTTTGTATTGTACACTTTAGATCTACTTGATGTGTCTCGGACCAACAGTCTTTCTAGTGTCCACGAGTTCTTCTATACATTCTTGTTAGTAGAGACTAGCCTCATCAGCTGTTCTTTCTTTGTAGATTCTGAAATGGAGATTCAGATACATATATCAAAAGGCAATATAGCTAAAGAAAACCATCAATTCTTACTCCCGTTGGATGGCTGCTGTTTGGTTTGGTATCTGTTTTGCTTACTTTCTATGAAATTTTCTGTGACACATAAAGGTAAGAAGGGGAAGCTAAAAATTATGCTAAAGTTAAAACTATTGACAAGTTAGCATTTGGCAAATAGTTCACTCTCACTACTATCCTTGTTCTCCAATGGTTCTAGACCTAAGACATGGTTTGCTCATTTTTCTTTTGGAATATTTGTCTTTAGTTTTCTGAACATGATTTATGAGCCTCTTTATATATAAAAAGGGAAGCCCTTTGCATATGTATTACATTTTTTTCTCATTTGCTTTTTCATTTTGACTTTATTCTAACGGTTTTGGTTTTTCTTTGTGTTTTTATATAAAAAGACTTATCTATTCCAAGATTATAAAAACATCCATCTATTTTCCATTTAACTAATTTTATTTCTTCGATTTTTATAAATTTAAATCCGAATGATAACGAGAAATAGAATTAATTATACACTGACTGAGGAATGACCTAGAGGTCAGTCATCTTATTACCATCACCACCAGTAACAATGTTAGCACTCTTAACTAGGTTATGAGACTGAAATTGATTGTTTATTACTTCTTGACCATGCAAAACTTCCTCTGGTGTTAATTAATATCACCTTTCAATGAGGTCTACCTTGACCAGTTTATTTGAAATTATAAACTCTGCATACCCCTACTTTGCTCTACTTTTTAAAAAAATTTACACAGTACTTACTGCCCTCTAACATACTACCTCATTTATTTATTTGTTAATAATTTACTCATCTCCAATTATTTTACTATTTGCATGGCACACTATTTTCTATCAATTTGTGTCTTTACTCTCATAGACAGAATATAGTTGGATCATATTTTTTATCTATTCTGACATTCTTGCTTTCATATTGGCAAGTTTATGCCACTATTGATGTGGTTAGATTTGGGTCTACCATTTTATTATTATTTGTTTTCTCTTTGTCTCCTCTGACTGTTTTACTATTACTGATTTCTCATTCCCTTTGGATTATTAGAGTATCCTTAAAAATTGTTTAGTGTTATTTTATTTATTGGCCTTTAGTTATAGTTATGCCTTTGTATATTTTTAAGTGTTTAGGGATTAAAATATACATTCTTATCTATTCACAGTGTACTTAGAATGCAAATTGTGTTATTTCACATAAAATATACATAAGAATACATACTAGAATCATAGCCACCCAAATCCTTTATAATTACAACAAATATTATATCTACATACATTATAACCCCCACAAGACAACGCTATAATGTTTACTATAATTACTCTTAAGTACATTAAAGAAACTATGTGGAAAATAAAATAGTCTTTTATGTTTATCCAGATAGTTACCATCTTTGATGCTCTTTATTCCTTCCTGAAAAACACAAATGTTTATCAGGTATCATTTCTTTTTATACAGAACAACTTTCTTTAGTATTTCTTATGGTGCAGATGTGCTAGTGACAAATTTTTGTATCTTTCTTTTATTCAAAAAGTTTTATTACTTCTTCATTCTGGTAAAAATTATGTCCACTGGATATAGAATTCTATATTGCCCTTATTTTGGAGTTAAATGTGTAAAGATGCTGATCTGCTGCCTTCTGATCTTCATATTTTCTGATGAGAAGTCAGAAATCATTCAAATTGTTGTTCCCCTCTATGTAAGGTGTCATTCTTCTTTTTCTGTTTTGAAGATTTTCTCTTTATTATTGGTTTTTAAAATGGTTTTGTTCATTTTGATACCACTTTGGGTTTACTGAGCTATAAATGTATGGCTTTCACAAATTGGAAAGATTTTGGTAATTATTTATTCAAATATTTCATCTGCTCTATTCTTTTCCTCCCTGCATTTCTGGACTCTTAATTATACATTTATTCAAACTTTTCACATTGTCCCACAGGTGTTCTGTTCATTTATTTGTCAATCTTTTTTCCTCTCTGTTTATTAGATTAGATGACTTCTATTGACATATCTTCAGGTTCAAAGACCCATTATTCTGCTATCTTCATTACGCAGTTAGAGCTATCCAGTTCATATGTTTTTACAGATATTGGGTATTTCATCTAAAATTCTTACATGATTTTTAATAAGTTAAAGTTTATATTTTATTCAGGTTATTTTAGGTTTTTTTAATTGTTAAATTTATTGGGTGACATTGATCAGTAAAAATTACATAGGTTCCAGGTGCACAATTCTACATTACATTCTCCATGCGTTGCATTATGTGTTCAGCACCCAGAGTCAGTTCTCTTTCCATCACCATATATTTATGTCCCTATCCCTTCTCCACCACCCCTCTCTCCTCTTAGCTTCAGATAACTACTAAATTATTGACTGTGTCTATGAGTTTTGTTTCTTTGTTGCTTTCAATTTTATGTTCCACATATGAGTGGAATCACATAGTTCTTGGGTTTTTTCTATCTTATTTCACTTTGCATGATGGTCTACCCATTTTTTACTTGAGTTTTTGTTTTCCTTTTTATTCTATTTTGATTGTTTCTTTATTCTGTTCTTTAGATACCACATATAAGTGAGATCATATGGTATTTTTCTTTCTCAGTCTGACTAATTTCACTTAGCACATCTTCTAGTTCCATCCATGTTGTTGCAAAAGATAAGATTTTATTCATCTTTGTGGCTGAGTAATACTCCATTGTGTAAATGTATCAAAGCTTCTTTATCCAATAATTTATTGATGGACATTTAGGTTGTTTCCATATATTGGCTACTGTGAATAATGCTTCAATAAACATAAGTGTGCATATTTTTTTTTGAATTAGTGTTTTGGACTTCTTTGGATAAATACCCAGAAGTGGCATTGCTGGATCATAAGGTAGTTCTATTTTTAATTTTTTGAGGAACCTATATACTGTTTTGTATAGTGGCTGGGTGAATTTGTCTTATATTATTTTTAAAAACTTCTCTATTGAGATTTCTTATGAAATAGAGTCTAATGAAGTAATACAAAAGACAAGTAAAACCAAGAGCTGATTCTTTGAAAAGATAAACAAAATTGATTAGCCTTTGTCCAGATGCATCAAGAAAAGACAGAAAGAAATGAGAGAGAGAGAGAGAGAGAAAACCCAAATAAATAAAATCAGAAATGAAAGAGAAGTGACAACAGACACCACAGAAATACATTAAAAATATCTTAAAATTCTATGAGCAATTATATACCAACAAATTGGACAACCTGTAAGAAATTATGAAATTCTTAGAAGCATATAAAGAACCAAGAAGAAACATAAAATCTGAATTGACCACTTACTACTAATGAAATCAAATAAATAAATAAATAAATAAACTCCCAAGAAACAAAAGTACTGGGCCAGATGACTTCACAGGTCAATTTTATCGAACACTCAAAGAATTAACATCTATTCTCAAACGTGAATTCCACCCCCCCAAAAAAAAAACCTCAAGAAGAGGGGAGGCTATTAATCTTATTCTACAAGGCCACCATTATCCTGAGTTCAAAACCGAACAAAGACATTACAAAAAAAACAAAACAAAACAAAACAAATAAACAGAGAACCTATAGGCTGATATTCCTGATAAACATAGATCCAAAAATCTTCAACAGAGTATTAGAAAACCAAATTTAGCAATACATTAAAAAAGATCATAAACCATGATAAAGTGGGATTCATTCCTGGGTTGCAAGATTAGTTCAATATCTGCAAATCAATTATCAACATACATCACATAAACAAACTGAATGACAGAAATCATCTGATCATATCAATAGATGTAGAAAAACCATTTGACAAAATCCAGCATCCATTTATGATAAAAATTCTCAGCAAAGTAGAAATAGAGAAAAGATATTTCAACATAATAAAGGCTATCCATGACAAACCCACAGCTAACATCATACTCAATTGGGAAAAGGTAAAAAGATTTACCTTAAGATCAGCAACAAAACAAGGATGTCTACTTTTACCACTTTTATTCAGCATAATATAGAAAGTCCTAGTCACATGAACCAGACAAGAAAAAATTAAAATAGAAGGCATCCAAATTAGAAAGGAAGAAGTAAAACTGTCATTATTTGCAGATGACATACTATATAGAGAGAAACCAAAGGCTCCTCTGAAAGTCTATTTGAACTGATAACCAAATTCCATAAAGTAGCAGAATACTACAGAATTAATATTCAGAAATTGTAGACACCAATAACAAACTATTAGAAAAATTAAGAAAACAATCTCATTTACAATTGCCTCAAAAAATAAAAAAAAAAAACACCTAGGTAAAAATTTAACCAAGGAGGTAAAGGAACTTTACTCAAAAAATTGGAAGACATTGAAGGAAAAATTGAAGAACATACAAATAAATGGAAGCATATGCCATGCTCATGAATTGGAAGAATTAATAGTTAAAATGACCATACTATCTAAAGCAATCTATGGATTCAATGTAATCCTTATCAAAATATCAATGGAATTTTTCACAGAATTAGAACAAATAACCATAAAAGATCCTCAAAGCCATCACAATCTTGAGAAAGAACAAAGTTGAAGATATCATACTCACTGGTATCAAACCATAATACAAGGTCATAGTAATCAAAACAGCATGGTATTGGCATAAAAACAGAAACATAGATCAATGGAACAGAATTGGGAGTCCAAAAATAAACCCATACCTATATGATCATTTAATCTATGAAAAAAAGAGCAAGAATATACAATGGGATAAAGACAGTCTGTTCAATAAATGATGCTGGGAAAATTGGACAGATACATGCAAAAAATTTAAACTAGACCACCTTCTTACACTATGTACAAGAATAAACTCAAAATATTTAAAGACTTAAATATAAGACCTGAAACCATAAAACTCCTAGAAGAAAACATAGGCAATAAATTCTCTAACATTGCTCTTAGTAATATTTTTTCTGTTATAGCTCCTTAGACAAAGGAAACAAAGAAAAACTAAACAAATAAGACTACATCAAACAAAAAAGTTTTTGCACAGCAGAGTAAACCATCAACAAAACAAAAAGATATCATACTGAATGGGAGAAGATATTCACCAATGATACATCTGCTAAGAGGTTAATATTCAAAATTTATAAAAAATTTCATACAGCTCAATACCAAAATAACAAACAGTCCAATTAAAAAATGGGCAGAGGACCTGAATGGACATTATTCCAAAGATGATATACAGATGGCCAATAGACACGTGAAAAGATGCTCAACAACACTAATCATCAGAGAAATGCAAATTAAAACCACAATGAGACGTCACTTCATACCTGTTAGAATGATGATCATCAATAAATCAGCAAACATGAAGTATTGGTGAGGATGTAGAGAAAAGGAATCCTCGTGCACTGTTGGTGAAATTGCAAATTGGTGTACTCACTATGTAAAACAGTTGGGAGGTCCCTCAAAAATTAAAAATAGAACTGCCTTATGACCCAGCAATTCCACTGTTGGGCATTTATCAGAAGCAATCCAAACATTAATTTTAAAAAATATATACACCCCTATATTGATTGTAGCACTATTTACGGTAGCCAAGATATGGAAATAACCTAAGGGTCCAGCAATAGAGATTGGATAAAGAAGATGTGGTACATTTATACAATACATTATTATTCAGCCACACACACACACACACACACACACACACACAAATATGACCATTTCCAACAATATGGATGGGCCTATAGGGTATTATGCTAAATGAAATAGGTCAGAGAGAGACAGATACCATATGACCTCACTAATATGTGGGATCTAAGGAACAAAACAAACAAACAAAAAAACAAACAAAACAGAAATGAACTCATAGATACAGAGAACAAACTAATGGTTACCAGATAGGAGAGGGGTTGAATGGCTAGGTGAAAAAGGTTAAGGCTCTAAGAAGAACAAGTTGATAGTCACAGGAGTGTCACAAGAATATAAAGTACAGTATGGGGAATATAGTTAATAGAATTGTAAAAACTATGTACAATATCAGATGAGTAGTAGACTTATTGTGGGGATCACTTCATAAATTATATAAATAGCTAACCACTACATTGTACACCTGAGACTAATGCACAATAGCATTGAATGCCAACTGTAATTTTCTAAAAGAAAGAAAGATGAATAAAGACAAGTAAGACAATAATTTCCCAACCTGCTTATTCCAGTTCAGGGTCTTGAGTGGCACAAGGCGGGACCCACCCTGGACAGGATGCCCTTCCATCATAAGGTGCACTCAAAGCCACACTTATACCCATGTGGACTGTGACAATATATTATAGATACGCCAGCTCACCTCACGTGCACATCTGTGAGGAAACTGGAGGCCCTGGAGAAAACACACTCATACATTTTCTGGCCTAAAACTGATTTTGTTTTTCCTCATCAACATTACAACAAAATGACATTGAAAAAACTGATGTTATTCAAGGACCTGCTGTAATATTTTATATAATAATGGGGATAATGATAATGCTTACATAATATTATTGTTTTGAGAATTGAGGTGATATATAAATTAAGGCAAAATAATAAAAAAATTGGTGAGGTAAGGATAAGCTTTCTATAAAATAATAATCATTAGAAGTTATAATGGAAAATGTCATGAAAATATTGCAATGCAACAAAGGAAAACATTTATTACATTAAGAAGTGTAATAAATGAGATTCATATTAAAATTCACTCTAATATCAGGATAGATAAACACCAAATCAAATAAACAGAAAGATAAATTGGGCCTGTCGATAAGAAGACTGATATGTGTAGAGATGTCACTGCTTTAAAAATAAATATGTATGTTAATCATGTCATAAAATTTAAAGGTAAATTACAAATAGGAATATTTTTCAAAGAATGTGTTTGGCAGAGTAATAATACTTTAAAATAAGAACTCTTCAAAATAAATAAGACAAAATATAAGATTCCAGAATTTAAAAATAGGCAAAAGAAACAAGCAGGTAATTTACAAATGCTGAAATACAAATAGCCAATAAACATACAGAAAATTCTTAATCACAGTAATAATGTGAACTATGATGTTAAAAAAAGCAGTAAGTGACGCATCAGATTAGCAACGATTTTAATACTCTAATAACACTCACTTGGGCCAGATTTTCATAATGGTGGCAGGAAAACTGCAGGGGATTCCTCCACAGATAATGAGTTACAAAATGTGCAAAAATACTAAAAACAGCCATACGAAGGTACCAGAAAACATCTAATGACAGGCAAAAACTTGATAAACACTTATTCTGGAAAGACTACCATTGCATTGGGCAAGAACTCCAACGTGTGGCTTTCCTGTCTGGAGGAGCTCCACGATTCCGCCAAGGCCAACGCAGGAAACCACAACCTTAATTGCTTCAAGTGGCAGATAACAGCCATCAGAGCTGTACAAGACCTGGACATTTTATACTCCAAAATACGAATATTGACTCTTCCCAAATCACTGGCTGATTACTAAATTATCATTTAAAGATCAATCAATCAATAAATACAAGGATACAATGATGATAAAGTAATATAAAAATCATTAAAATATCTTTGAAGATTATATAACATAAGTGATGCCATGTGAAAATTCTAAGATTTAAAACTGTATGTACTATATGTTCTCACTTTTGTAGGAAAAACAAAGGGAAAGGGGAAAAAAAGAAAAGAATTGATACTTATATCTTTGGTTTTAGCCATTTTCTTTGCCTCTTGCTTCAAGGAGGCATAGATATACTTATATAAATTCACCTCCAACCTCCTCCACTTCCCTGAGTGTGTATTCTCTCATAATGCAGGCCTGTCTGAAAATATGCCGAGATATGCTTTGTATTCCTTTCCTGCTACCCTTTCACTGTTAAAGAAGATACTCACGATTTTTTTAAAGTGTGTGATGGTAGGTATCCAACTGCTATTATATTTAGATACATTACATATTAGATACAATAAATGAAAGAGGTAGCAGTTCTATTTTAAAATGTCAATACTTGCTGTTTGTCACAAATTATGTATTTCAAAACTATTTTCTCATGATGAAAATGTCTGATGTGAACCTAAAGTGTCCCAACTCTTTCAAAATTTATTATAGAGTATATGAGCAAAAAATTTGAGACCATTGCTTAAAAAGTCCTGTTGAACAAAAACCTTAGTGAATAATGTGGATTTTATGGAAGATCTTATACGGGAGATAGCTCAGCAAACAATTTTAAAATGTTTTACTAGACATTATTGTTCTCCAAGCACCTTTAGAGCACATTGCCATAAGAGTTTTTAATTTTGCCTTTTCTATTCTCTCATACTTACAGATTTATAGGCTTCCTTCTCTGCTCTTAGGTACTGCCCAACTTCTATCTCTAGATTTTTGTACCTAAATTTACATCTGTCCTTCATACTACAGGGCACATTCCCTTCTTAGGAGCCAGTTGAGCAACCATTTCTGCTTACTTGAACCTGCCTTTTGGGCTATGTTTTCTGAAAATTACAGCATTCTTGTGTGTGTGTGTGTGTGTGTGTGTGTGTATGTGTGTGTGTGTGTATGTGTGTGTGTGTGTGTGTATGGCTGTCCAAAAAAGATCCAGCCATAAATGCCTCTATTTTTCATATTACATGGCTAGATACTTTCAGGTCAGCTCCCCCACACATACACATACACACACACACACATTGTATGTGTTATATATGATATATCTATATATCTCTACATAGATCTATATATCTGGGGAAAATTCTCCAAAATTTTAATATTGAGAGGGAATTTTTTCTTCTTTGTGGTTTTCTACATTATTTTCAAAATATCCACAAATTTTTTTTATTATACTATAATAAAAAAATTAAAAGCAAGGGACAAAAATCTAGAAGAAATGGAATAAAGATTTGTGCGAACTTAAAAATGACAAAAGCAGCTTCACAAGTTAATGGCAAAGAGATGGTATATTTTTAAAGTTGTACTGAGAAAATTTGAAAAACACTTTTGAGTTTCATGGAAAACAAATGTTTTTGATTTTCACTTTAGACTATATTTGGAAATCAATTTTAGGTAAAAAATTTAATGTAATAGGTAGAACAGTTTCAAAGAAATATTGGTTAATATCTAACTGATGTTAAAAATGGAATGCCATCCTGAGTATAAAAGTGGTTGTAGAAATCACAAGGAAATACACTACACAATACTGAAAGTACAAGCAGATCAATTGATTCTACAAACAATGTGAAATGTTGTGGCATTAATATAACTTAAATCTTTACATCCTATGGTTAGATGTCATCCGTAGGGTATTCACAAATTGTCATCCATAAGATGAGCATATTATAAAATAACTGGATGCATTGTTTTAAAATGTCTGGAAATTGAAGAAGACATATCAAACATATTATTTGGAAACCTAACATATAGTTTAAAAACATATTTATTTCCTGTTTCCCAACATTGTAGGATGTCGTTTCCAGTTCACAGATAAGAAAACTAAGTCTTGGAGTTGCCCATTTTTATATAGTGATACAACCCTGCAGGTGGAACCCTTCTAGTCTAGAAGATCAGTACTTTTACTCCCATGTTCTCTGTGGTAAAATCTTTGTTTAGTAGAGCACCTAACCATCTGCCTCCTATTGTTTAAGTACCAATAGCATTAGAGTGGGGGAATTTGAGCAAAAAGGGAGCCTGAGGATGAAGAGCTAGTGTGTCCAAAAATCCAGCTTCAGTCAGAGCCACAATTCCATTTTTCCATCAAATATATAGGGGTACCAGGTCAGATTCTGTTTGACAAACTTTTTTTTTTTGGTAATTACAAAAAGAAATGTGCTTTAAGTGTAAACATTCACATATCAGTTATGACCGTCTATTCAAAAATTATGTCTACCCATCAAATCAGAAGAAAACTTCCTATCTTTGGAATTTGATGTGAGTCAGAAAGTATAAAACAATAATTGTATTTTTGATTAATATTCAACAAATAAACAACAAAAATTTCTGATGCTTGCAGAGCTCCATAAGCCTTGCCATTGGAATATCATTTAGCTTTTGTAGAATATTGCCAATAAGAACATGAATTCCCTAGAGATTATTTTCTGCCAGTAATAATTTCTACTGCAACCTAACCTTGGCTTATCACATAAAGGAAACCAATATATGCTGAGTATTTAGACAAAGAAATAAAAGCGTTTTAAAATTTGTCTGTAGTGAGTGTGAATATTCATCTTTTAAATGATGAGCCTACCAGTACAGTATTTCATTTAAGGGTACAGTTTTTCCTGAACTAAGGTTATTGATGGGAATTGACTCTTTTTATATAATCTGTTTACATAATTTTAAAAATATTGTAACATATAGCAGAAAAATTAATCTCATTAAGGCAGAATTCTTTCAGCAGAGCTGTTTTCCTGGGTTGGTCATCTTTGGGTACAGAATTTTTAATAGTCAGTGTAGTCACTGCTCAGATGTGTATATTTGAATAATCCTTGGGTTCTTTACCTTGGACAGAAGGTTATGTTAATATAAGAAAGGGTAAAAGTAAGCATAAAGAAGACTCACATGGCCATTACAATGTGTCAAGTACTGTTCTATACCACTGATATGTAAGAACTCATCTAATCTAATAGGAGGAAAGAAGCTATTATTACTACTTTTTGGAAGACAGAGACACTAAGTGACAGAGAAGGTCTGCAACTGCCCAAGGTTGCATAGATACTAAGTGCTGAAGTCAAAATTTGAAACCACACAGCCTATCTCCAGTTCAACCCCTTAAGCACTTCAATATACTGCCTCTAATGACCATGGATATTTTGAACGAAATGGATAGTTTGACTTTGCTTAGGAAGTCATAAAGATATCCTGATTCCAATGTCCATATCTTAGCCAAAGCAATCTTGATCAAGAAGAAAAAAGCTGGAGACATTATACTTCCTGACTTCAAAACATATTACAAAGCTTTAGCAATCAAATGAGTATGGTACTAGCATAAAAACAGACACATGGACCAATGGAAGAGAACCAAGAGCCCAGAAATAAACCCATGCATATATTGTAAATTAATTTTGACAATGACTTCAAGAATACAAATGAGGAAATTGTATTGGGCAAACTTGATAATCACATACACAAGAATGAAATTGGACCTCTCCCTCATCTCACACCATACACAAAATTCAACTCAAAATATATCAAAAACTTAAATGTAAGATCTGAAATTACCAAACTTCTAAAAGAAAACAGGAAAAAATTTCCTTGATAATGATTTTTTTGGATCTGAAACTAAAAGCATAGGCAATAAAAACAAATTTAATCAGGTAAAACTTGAGGGGATTATGCTAAATGAAGTAAGTCAGATGGAGAAAGATAAATACCACGTGAATTCATTCATATATAGACTCTAAAAGAAGCAAGACAGATGAACAAACAAAACAAAGCAAAAACAAACTCACAGATACAAAGAACAGGTTAGTGGTTACCAGAGGGGAGAAGCTTGGGGGATGGGTGAAATAGGTGAAGGGAGTCAACTGTATGATGGATGGTAACTAGATGTGTGGTCGTAAACACTTTGTAGTGGATACAGATTTTGAATTATAATGCTGTATACCTGAAACATATAAGAATTTTAAAAAGTAAGCAGAAACTAAATAGATAAAAGAAAAGAAAATAAACGAGTGGGACTACATCCACTAAAAACATTCTGCACAGCAAAAAAAAAAAAAAAGTCAACAAAATGAAATGGTAACCTATGAAATGGGCAAACATATTTGTATAGCACATAACTGATAAGTAGTTCATAGCCAAAATGTAAGAAGTGCTTACAACTCAATAGTAAAAGAAGAAAGAGCCTAATTTTAAAAACGAGCAAAGGAACTTAATAGACAATATTTTTTTTCCCCAAAGAAGACATACAAATGACCAACAGTCATATGAAAAGGTACTCAATGCCACTAATTATCAGGGATATAGAAATTAAAACCACAATGACACATTGTCTCACACCTTTAGGATGGCTATTATTTAAAAAAGCAAACAAATATAACAAGCATTGGAGGGAATGACCAGTAAAGGGAGCCTTAGTAAACTGTTGGTAAGAATGTAAATTGGTACAGCCATGTAAAAAAATACATAGAGTTTCCTCAAAAATTAAAAATAGAACTGCCATATAATCTAGCAATCTTATTTCTGGGTATTTATCCAAAGGAATTGAAATCAAGATCTCAGAGATACTTGCCTTCCTATGTTCACTGCTATATTATTTACAATAATCAAGATATAGAAACAACCTACTTGTCCCATTAACTGATAAGTGGATAAAGTCAGTGTAGTACCTACTTAATACTCCCCAATCAAAATGGATTTAAAATTCTAATAAATATTAAAATTCTTTAGTCAAATCTGATACAACATCCACACTCAAATGAAAAATTTCAAATGATGTATCTTCTGCTCTTAAAAGCTTTTATTACATTCTGTGAATTTTTGGGATTTCCCTAATTTCAAATGAGTTATCTTTTGCTCTTAAAAGCTCTTATTACACTCCATGTTGTTTGGGGATTTCTCCAATTCTCAAACCATGTTAGAGTGAAACCATGTTCTAGGATGCCGTGTTGTACAAGGGTTTCCCCAATTCTTGAACTGTGTTAGAGCAAAACCATGTTATAGAAGTGTGGTGTTATATGAGTGTTACCTGTATATACATACGGTGGAATATTATTTAGCATTAAGGAAGAAAATCCTGCCATCTGTGACAACATGGATGGACCTGGAGGACATTATTACTAAGTGAAATAAGTTATACATAGAAAGACAAATATTGTATGATCTTATATGTAGAATCTAAAATAGTATCATAGAAGCAAAGAGTAGAATGGTGATTGCCATGGGTTAAAAACAGGAGGGGAGAAAGGAGGTGATGGTCAAGAGCATTATGTTTCAGTTAGACAAGATAAATTCTTGAGATCTATACTGTATAGTGCCTATAGCTAACAATATGGTATTGTATACTTTAAATTTATGAAGAGGATAGATCTCCTGTTAAGTATTGTTAACACACACACACACACACACACACAATAATAATAATAAAGGCAGGAAGAAATTTTGAGAGATGATGGATATGTCTGTGATCTTGATAATAGTGACTGTTTCACAAGGATATATACACACACACATATACGTCTGTGTGTATGTGTGTGTATGTGTGTGTGTGTGTGTGTGTGTGTGTAGTGGTGTCTCCTAGTATACTATATATAGCTTTTTACATGTCAATAATAGCTCAATAAAGTGGTTTAAAACTTTACAAATTTTCCTTTATAACTACTAATAGTGGATAACTAGTGCATAATTCCACTCAGTTTAGTCTACTTCAGATGTCCATTCATTTATTTTAGAATGGCTACTAATGTTGTGGGTGAATATGTTTATAGTGGACATCTGTTGTTTTTGCTTATTTTTTCTTCATCCCTCCTTTTACTGACAGCAGCATTCCAATTTTGTTTTAGGAACTACACATTCCTTACCATAAACAAGCCTAGTGATAATGGCCTCTACTGGCCTTATATGTGCCCCAAACTAGCTCAATAGTAGTCTCTCATGAGAATTTGAACTTTAAACAGAGTGATACAAGGATAGAAATATTAATAACACTTATTCTTTTGTATGGCATGGTTTTACTACTGCTGATTCATTCCTGCTTTCTAGCTCACTGTTCCTACCATGTTACCTATTATTCCTGTCATGTTTCCTTTTTTGTTGTTGTTGTTGATAATGTTGGCCTAATCTGTGCCCCTTTGATAATTTCCTATTTGGTCTAAGTTAGCCTGAGTGTGTTTGTTACTTGCTTACAGTAACAAGTTGACAGTTGACAGGAAAAAACAAACAAACAAACAAAAACTAGATCTTTTTCTCATAGAACTTTTAGTATCGTAGAAGAGGGCACTGTATCAACTGAAAATATTAATTTATTGCAGAAAATACCTCTATCACACATAGAGTTGACTATATAACAAGGGAAGTAGGAGAAGTGGGGTGAAAGAGGCACATAGGACGAATCCACATTAGACTTGTTGGATCAAGAAGGTCTCCACGAAACATTAATAATGTGACACAAAAGATCAGTGAAAGGTCTAGGGGGAAAAAATGGAAGAAGAAGAAAGAAAGAAAAAGAAAAAGAAAACATCTCTCAGGCAGAGGGAGCAGCGTATACCAAGTTCTGAAGGTGATGACATGATGTAGCAATAGATTTGGGGAAATGAAGGAAGCTTACTGTGATTAGACCATATACATGGGGAGAGCAGAGAGACCAGGTTGGAAAGATTAAACCATGCATGACTTTGTGACCAGTGTTAAGGAATATGGATTTTGTCTTAAAACAATAAGAGGCCACTTTAAAAACTTACAAGAAAGAAACAATTAATTTTAGGTTTCAGAAAAATTGCTCTAGCAATGTTGGGGATTGATGGGAATATTTTAAGCCCAGAATCAGGAAACTCATTTAGAAGCTATTTTGGTAACCCCATCCAAATCTGATTGGGGGTTCATGTAAAGTGAAGGGCCAGAAATGGAGGATAGCTCTTTTATGAAGAAAGTTGATAGAATTGGGAATTCTGGGAAGATGGCCACCTGACCGCTGCTCTCTTCTCTGCAAATAAGCTCGTTGGTTATAACTCTTCTACCTTAAATGGTGATAGGGTCTATGAGACACAGGGTCCAAAGATGACATGGGACCCAAGATAGTCCAAACAGAAGAACATGAGTAGCTTTTGGCCTTCTCTGGATATATGTCTGTGGCAGACAGACTTGAGGGTGGCTCCCAGGATCCCCATGGATGGTGCTCGTGTCCTTGTGTGATTATCTTCCTGAGTGGGCTCACTGGGCTCATGTGTGACCGGTGTCTTGTTTGTAGTCATACAGAATTTAGCAAAGGTGGCAAGATGTCTCTGATTATGTGTAAATGATCACTGTATATAAGATTGTAATGTCTGTCTTGGGAGGAGTTTCCATTATTCACTAGTTTTGATAAAGCAGCATACCATGTTGTGAGCTGCCATATAGTGAGGACCATACAGCAAGAAGTTGAGGAAAACTTTAGGCCAAAAGCCAGCAAGAAACTGAGGCCCTTGGTCAGGTAGCCTACAAGGAACTGAATACTGCCAACAAACACGTGGTCTTGGAAGTGGACCCTTGCCCAATTGAGCCCAGATGAGAATCCAGCCCAGTTGGAAAACTTGATTACAGTCTTGCAAAGAACCCACTTAAATTGTGCCTGGATTCCTGCCCAACAGAAACTGTGAGATAATAAATGTGTGTTGTCTTAATCTGCTAAGTTTGTGGTAATATTGAAATGTAGCAATAGATAATTAATACAATGGGCAAGTATTGTAAAGCAACATATTCTGGAAAGAATATATCTGGCAATAATTTGTGGCCCCTGAGGAAAATTAGACACTGGCTGTATGCCTGTTTTTTGTGCATTTGTTGGTTTGTTTTTGTTTGCCTCCAAAGGCCAAGAAAGAGATAAGGGCACTGAGGCCTAGTTAAGGTAAGCATTGTGGATGTTTGCTGCAGATGCTTAAGTTGAGAAGTAGGGGCCAGCTTGGCTCTGAATCGCCTGGGAACAAGGGGAGAGAATGTGACAACTTTTATCACTTGTGTCATGGCTGACACTGAGGATACCCTAACAACCACACATGATCCTAGGGAGCCCAACAAAGAAAAATAACAACCCAGGGAGGCCCAGAAGTCTGTGCAAAAATTATCAGTCACAATACAGGGTCCACATAGAGTGAAATAATTTTTAGAAAGGAACTGATGCCCATCAGAAGAGAAAAATAACAGTAACACTTAGGTGGAGTCAAGTATAGCTAAAAAATATAATTTATTAAAAAATATAATTTATTAATTTCGCAATGTAACTTTTTCAGATAAATTGGAGGAAAGGATGATCACTATTGATAGCCAAATTAATGACCTGGAAGACTAATTAAAATAGCAAAGGAAAAAAGGAGTAACATAAATATCCTGGAAATAATCTTGAAATCTAAGAAAAAAATAAAAATCTTGCAGATATCAAGTTATTCATAAAAGAAAAGCATCAGACTTCTCATCTACAACATGTGAAGTCAGATGATAGTGTATCTGTTAGTATGGAGAGAAATGACTGAGTCCATACAAGATATTACTTACCTTTGAGAGTGAAAGATATTTGTAAAAATTGAGAGTTCCAAAAATATATTGTGAGAGAAAAATAAACCTCCATATTGTTTAAGTCACTGTTGTTTAGGTTTCTCATTAATATGAAGTCAAACACAATTCCTAACTACAGAATCTGTGAAAAATAAGTTACGACTTTTTAAGCCTATACAAAATAGATTCATGGAATGCTGCCTCTTTAAATTTGATTCCTGTAGCAGGTTGTCTTTGCTCAGGCTGCAATGACTCAAATACCCTATGAGTGGCTTATAAACAACAGAAATTTCTCATAGTTCTGGAGGTTGATGTCCAAGATCCAGATGGTCAGGTTCCAGTGACAGCCCTCTTTTGGGTTGCAGACTGCTGACTTCTCACCGTATCCTTACATGGCAGAGAACACAGAGAGGAAGCAAGCACTCTTGTGATACGTGTAAAAGCATTATAAAGGGCTGTGTATTCATAACTCCCACTAATCCCAGTTACCTCCCAAAGTCACTACTTTCTAATATCATCACATCAGGGATTCAATATACAAATTTTGGGACACAAACAACCAGTCCTTAACAGATGTGAGAAGACAGAGGAAGGAGGCAACACTGTGTTAAAAGTCTTCAATAACAAATATCTGACTCATCATGGTTGTCTAGGTTAGGGTGGCTGGGCTGTGAAGCTTGAATACTGAATTATAACTTTACTTTGGTTAAATGCTTATGAAATTGGAATTTCTTAAAAAAGGGCAGTAGCGGTACCCAGATAAGATACATTCTGATACTGCTATGTGGCCAGATCTAGGAGGCAAGCAAACAGTGGAATTGATTAAGATAATTTCTAATCTATTTAATATACAGTCCTACCTCTTTTAGCAGCACAGAGCACAGACAATTTAGTTGTTCTCCTATTTATTTTCTGTGAGCTAATGTCTACAGGATACAGAGACCTAAATTAACCAAGAGCTCCTACATTTCACCTACTATCCTGAAGTGATACAATCTGACCTTTCAGACTAAGCTGAGACCTTTGAATTTAATGGTGATTTAAAAATTTTAAAAAGAGGATGAGATATTAATTGCAAGCTAGAGGTATCATTTTCTTTCTCTATGAATTAGATGAGGTGGTACTTAGAATGAGTAATATAAAATAAATCAAAATATTCATTGAACTCCAAAAAGATGGAGGTCAAGAAAAGCTCCTTTGTCTCAATTCAAGGGCTTCTGAGAACACACTGGAGAATTTCAAAAACAAATGACATAATTTCCAAGTTCTAGAATCTTGAAAATTCCTCAGAAATCAGGCAAAAATAACAGTCTGTATATAGGCATATACATAAAAATTTGGTCTTCTATAAACCAAATTTATGTTCCTGGATACGTATTCTAAGCTCACCAGATAATAGGAATTCAATGCTTCTTTGTTCTCGTTCCTTTTAGCTTCTGGAGATGTGCAGGAAGATGTGAAGGAAGGCCTATAATCTGTTGGTGCTTTGGTGAATTATGTAATCCCTGCCTCTCCTTGGTTGATTCTTTGTCTACAACAGTCTTGGCTTTTCATCATTCATAAGACTTCCACCTTTGACTGCCTAGGGACAATAATCTGTCAAAACAAGGAGAGCACAGAGTGATATCTGCTGCCAGCTAGAGTCTGTCTAGAGGTGACACCTAGTAGTCTATCTACAAAATCAATCTCTTGGTCCTAAAATGGGTAAGCAGTGATAAGTCTGGGTGCTATGGATATGGCATGTTTTTCAGAAGTGTGGATTGACAAAAATCCAATTACATTTGTGTTCGAAACAGAATAGGAAAAGATTTGAGTGGTCATAATAGCTCACTAAGATTTTGGCATTAATACTGGTTAAAGCAGCAGCAACAGAGATGCAGATGTACTTTTCTTCTGGACCCTTCCCAAGGTCACTGATATTATCTCCAGAGAGCCACTCACAGTCATTTGTGAATTCTTAAGAGAATACAGTCTATTCCAAAGGAGGGATGAATGAAAGCTTAGAGATGTCTCCTAAACTAAACCTCTTATAATTGTTAATTGTGTTACCATGGGCAATTTGTCACCCCTCATTTGGAAGTAGAAGTGTAGAGAGAGGCACAATGTCATGAACAGGGGCTAAAGTAAGTCTTAAAAGGAAAGAACCAAGGGCTCTGATCTGAAATGCTCACAGTTTTGTTTAATGGCATCTATGTGTTGCTACAAAAACAGGATAAGGCATATAATGAATTGGGATTGCTGAACTGTAGGTTATAATGCCCCAAATAAGGTCAGTAAAAATAATTAATGTAGCCCCCGTGAGAGTATTTCAGATGGCAAGGGCAATATTGGCAAGGAAAGGAGTTTATAAGGAATCCAGGAAATACATCTATTATTCCTTTCAGATGCCATAAGACATGAACTTCATGTTGTAAGATTCTTTAATGTGTTCTGGACACATTATGATGTACATCACTACAACTGACATAAATAAGCTGAGAGAATCCACTAGGTTA
Organism: Lyroderma lyra; assembly: GCA_004026885.1. Lineage (NCBI taxonomy): Eukaryota > Metazoa > Chordata > Mammalia > Chiroptera > Megadermatidae > Lyroderma > Lyroderma lyra. The sequence goes on from PVJL010002806.1 coordinate 68,924, forward strand.
AAATAGGCAGCACTTTAAAAGTTATATTGGAAAGATCCTGAAAGGCACATCAATGACTAACCCAGTAGCTCTCAAACTTTAACTGGCATCAGAATCACATTGAGGACTTGTTAAAACATAACATTTTGAATACCACCCCCAGAATTTCTGTACCAGTAGGTTAGGGAGAGAGCTTGAGAACTTGGATATTTAACAAGCTCCCAGATAATACAGCTACTGACTCTTTGTAAACCACAACTTGATAACCACTAGTCTAGAATTTTGTGTCACTGGTTAGATAAATGGTCTCAGATATATTATAAATTTTCTATACTTGACTGTTTGTGCTTTTCAAAAATAGAAAAAAGAAATAAATCAATAAATCTAATCAAACATATAAGTTCTATATTTTATATAACTACATTCATTAAGGAAATCTTATCTACAAAAGTGTGGGAATTTATGCTGATGAGCTCTTAGCATGTTTCTGGCACAGATTTCAGCTTCACAATCACTGTTAATTACTCTTTTGCAATAGTGCATAGAAAGTATAATGTAAATAATGCTCAAACCCAGGCTGTTTGATCTTAAAGCACATGCTTTCTTTTAGTATGTTATTCTCTTTTCTGGACTTAGAATACTACACTTTGAATGTGTACTTTAGAAGTCAGTTCTACCAAATTCTTCTTTTTACTAGAAAGAAATGTTTATATTTACAGAAAAGTAACTTGGAAACTTCTAATTTCACCAAATAAAGTATCTCCATTCCTCTCATGTTATCTCTCACCTAAAAAAGATCTGAACGTAACAGCAAAAAGCACAGGGAGTCTCTGAAAGGTGGAAAGGAAAAGACAGGCTAACTAGGGAACTTCAGAATTGAGAAATGACACAGTAATGAGTTTCCTGCATTTCTATATTGCTTACAATATATCACAGACAAGGAGTGGCATAATCCCCCAATCTGAACCTCAAACAATTACAAATTGATAAAGCTCCCAGAAGAAATGCCAACACCAAAGTTATTCTAATGTTAGAATTACCTGCTAAGGATTTTAAGGCAGCTACTTAAAAGTGTTTTAAAAAGCAATTATTAATTATCTTGAACTAAACAAAATAACAGATAATTTGAGTAACAAAATAAAAATTACAAAAGACAAAACAAAACAAAACAAAAAATAAATGGAAATTATAGAGCTAGAAGTTATAACAACAGGAAAAAATGGCTTATTACTTGGATTCAAAAGTAGAATAGAGATAGCATAGGATAGAATCATTGACCTTGAAGACAGAACAATAAATTCCCCCAATATGAATAATAGGAAATAAACTAAAAATAAGTGAATAGAGTTTTAGAGACCTGTGGGAAAATAACAAAAGGTTGAAATTTGTATTATTGAAATTTCTGAGGGAAGGGAGCAATAGAGTGAGATTAACAAAGCATTCAAAGAAATAATGGTTGAATATTTTCCAAATTTGGTGAAAGACAAAAACTACAGATACAAATAGCCAAGACAACACCAATATGATACACACAAAAAATTCACAACAAGACACCTCATAATTAAGCTTCTAAAAACTGAGGAGAAAAAAATCATTAACCAGTGAGAAACAATGAGTAAATTAGCCAATGAGTAAACAATACATTACTTAATGGAAAAATACCAGCTCAAATGACAGCAAGTTCTCACCTGAAACCATGGAGTCCAGAAAGAGAAGTGGCACAATGATTTTTAAATAGAGAAGAAAAAATCTGCAACTCTGAATTAGATTTCTGGCAAAAATATTCTTCAGAAATGAAGGGGAGATAAAGGCTAAGAAAAACTGAGATAATTTGTTGTTAGAAAACCATCTTTAGGAATAGCTAAAGGACATTCTCTAAACAGAAAGGAAATAACAAAAGATCTAGAACTTCAGAAAGTGAAGAAGAACATCAAAACAAATAAAAATAGGGTAAAGGTGAAAAGACTGACAATCTTTTTGTGAGTTTTTTAGATCATATTAATGGTTGAAGCACAAATTTTAACAACATCTGATTTAGAACTCAATGTATGTAGAAGAAATACTTAAGATCATTATATTTAAACAGTAAAAAGGATAAAGAACCTATATGGATGTAAGGTATCACACTTCAGTTGAACTAGTAAGACAACATCAATAACAGTAGACTGTGACATAGGTATATCGCAAACCTACAGCTACCACTAAAAAATTACACAAAGTAATATACTGAAAAACCCTATAAAAATCAAGATGGAATATTAAAAATATGCTCAAATTATTCACAAAAATGTAAGAAAAAGAAACAGGAACAGGAAACTTGTAAGTTAACAAATGGCAGACAAACACTAACATATCAACAATTATATGTATATGATCTAAATACATTAATAAAAAATATATACAGGGGGTTCCCTGGTAGTGTAGTGGCTAGGTTGCAGCACTCTCAATGCCATGGCCTGGTTTCAATTCCCAGCCAGGGAACTACCACCCCCCAAATAAGAAAACCAAACTGAAACAACAATAGTAACAACAACAACAAAATATATACACAGAGATTTTCAGAGTAGATTAAAAAAATAACCCATGATAAAACAATATGCTATCTATAAGAAACTCTCTTCAAATATAATGATATAAGCAGGTTGAAAGCACAGGATTGAAATTGTATACCATGCAAACATTAATTTAAGTAAATATCAGGAGTGGTCATATTACAATCAGTTAAAGTAGTAGTCTTCAGAGGAAGGAAAATCACTAGAAAATCACATCTACCATTCTCTGTTTTATATGTATATATATATTTATAAATATAAATATTTATATATTTATATAAATTTTATATATATATAAAATACAGAATGTAGATGGTTCAAAGCAGGAAGACGTATGATTCTAATATGTAAAATTCAAACAATAGAGCCTCAAGATACATGAAACAAAATATAATAGAGCTGAAAGCAGGAACAAAAAATATCACAATCATAGTTGTAGAATACAACATTCTATTCAGTAATTAACTGGTGAAAAAAATCAGCCATGATATAAAAGATCAGTCATGATACAATAGAATTAAACAACACAATCAACAAGGTATATATGTATATGTGTGTGTATATATATATGGATGTGTGTGCGTTAATTCTTTTATATTATTAGTGATACACAAGGACTGTCTGGAAAAAATTCAGCCATAAATGCCTCTATTTTTTATATTACATGGTCAATACATTCCAGACAGGCTCCATATACAGGAATATATGAGGGCTGTCTGAAAAAAATACAGCCATTGTCAATATAATGAAAATGGTTACATGACTAGATACTTTTCAGTGTGTGTGTGTGTGTGTGTGTTCCTCCAAGAGAAGAATATACACTTTTTTTCTAAGCATATATGAAATATTCACTAAGACGAACCAGATCATGAGCCATAAGACAAATTTCAACAAACTTAGAAGAATTGGAATCATACACAATATGTTCTTCAGCTTTATGGAGTCAAATTAGAAATCAACAACAGAGAGACAACAACAACAGCAAAGAAAAACTCTAAACATTAGGAGACTAAACAACAGACATTTAAATAATCCATGGTTAAAAAAGGAAGTCCCAAAGGAAGTTAGAAAAGTACATAAGACAATAAAAATGAAGGCACATTATATAAAAACATGTGGGGCATAACTAAAAAAAATGATGTGAGAAAAATTTGTAAGTACTAAATACTTTCATTAAAAAAGTAGATAATAATCAAATCAGTAATCTTAGTCCCTACCTCAAGAAACTAAATAAAGAACAAAATAATCACAAAGAAAGAAGAAAGAAATAATAAAGGTAAGAGCAAACATCAATGAAATTGAAAACAGAATAACAATTAGAAAATCAATGGCACAACAAATTGTTTTATTTTTTCTTGCAAAAAAATCAATAAATTTGATAAACCTCTCAGAAGACTACCAAAGATAAAAAGAGAGAAGACACAATTTACCAACATCAGTAATAAAACTTGATATTACTACAGATCCTACCTTTAAAGAACAGTGAAGTACTACAAACAGTTTTACTTTATAATTTGACAAGTCTGTAGACATTAACCAATGCCATAAAAACCACTAACTACCAAAATTCAACTAAGATAAAACAGACAATTTGAACCAATCTATGACTATTTTAAAAATTGCATTGATAACATAAAAGCTCCTGAAAAAGAAATCTCCAGGTTCAGATAGTTTCACTGGAGAACTTCAATGAATATTTAAAAGAAAATTAACACTAATTTTATACACTCTCTTCCAGAAAATGGAAGAGGAGGGAATACTTTCTTATTCATTTTATGAGGCTAGTAATATTCTGATGCCAAAACTAGACAAAGACAGTATGAAAAAAGAAAACTATAGACCAATAATTCTTATGCATTTAGACATAAAAATTCTGAATGAGATATTAGCAAATTATATCTGGCAATGCATAAAAAAGTTTATTTATTATGACAAAACGAGATCAAATCCAGATATATCCATATAAGGTAAGTACCACATTTGAAAATCAATCATATCAGTTGGCACAGAAAAAGTACTTGGCAAAAATTCAATACCTATTCTTGATATAAACTCTCAATAATCTATGAATACAGGGGTACTTCCACAACTCAGTTAAGAACATATCCATAAAACAAAGCTAACATACCTAATAGTGAAAAACTGAATGTTTTATGTTTTATCTCTAAATCTGGGAACAAGACAAGGACATCCAGGTATATAAATTGGAAAGGAAGGAATGAAACTATTTCTAGTTGTAGATGACATGATTGTTTACATAGTAAACACCAAAGAAACAAACAAAAATATAGAATTAATAGTTGAGTCAGCAAGATTGCAAGGAGCAAAATTAACATGCAAAAAATCAGTCACATTTTTATATACTAAAAATACACATGTGAAAATTGAAATTAAAGCACAATGCCATTGCACTTCCTGTCAAGATGGCAGAGTAGGTAAACCCTGTAATTGCATTCTATCATAATCACATCAAATTACAACTAAACTGTAGGACAACCATCTTTGAGAATCACGTGAAATCTAGCTGAATGATGTCCTATAAGAAAGGATATACAGGAGGAATCTGTAGAGACAGGTTGGAAGGGTACAGATGCAGAATGAACTGGTCACACACCCATGTGTGACAGTTAAAAGTGAGGAGGGATATCTTAGCTGTGGAGGTTCCAATGGAGAAGTGAGGTTATTTAGCTCTGCACCAGGCTCGCAAGCCCAGGATTCCATGTCAGGAAGAGGAGTCTCCAGGACTCCATTCTGTGAAAACTAGAGGAGATTGAGTTAGATAAAGGGCTGCTGGAGTCCGAAGTGTTCCTCTTAAAGGGCCTATGTAAGAACTTAATGGACTTACTTGTTCTGAGCTCCAGTGCTGGGGCAGCAGCTTGAAAGGTACCAGGGACATACAGGGAGAAACTAAACTGTCTGACTCCAGGGCAGGGCTACACGGGCAGCTTTCTTTCAGACAGAAGTGCTGACAGAAGCCGTTGTTTCTTTGTTGAGCCCTCCTCCAACAAGTGTGCAGATGTAGGTGGGCTCCATATCCAATTCTCCATCAACTTGCCTGTCCTGGTCAATCTCTGAGACTCCGCCCTACCCAACTTGCAGGCCTACTCAAGTCGTTTCCAGTGGCTTTTCCACGCAAATGATCTGTTTTTGCTCATGCTTCATACTTTCCTAAATAATCTCAAAGTTTCACAACCCCTAGAGAAGCAGCATCTGGCCTCAGCATGCCTCATACCTCTTGCTAAACAACCCCAAACCCAGCACTAGCATCAGCAGGCCTAAGTTTGCAGCTCAGCCTTTCCCAGGAATCTTCAAGCCCAGCACAAGTGGCAACAATCTGCAGATCACATTGTAGTTTTTACTCAGTGGCCCCAGGAAGGACACAGAAAGCAGCTGACCTTGGCCTGTACCAGAGCCCCTCCCAAGAGGTGCCAGAACCAACATACCTGATGGCTAGCCTCAAATCACAGCAAAGCACCATGAAAACACCTCACAAATGACACACCCAAAGGGCAGAATGGGCAGGCACCAGAACCTTGCTAAAGTGAATCCTGCTTTATGGGGTCAGTCCCCGCACAACAGCTCCTCCAATATAGCATAGCCAGTCCTCAGAAACAATCAGCTTAATGGTCAATCCCTTCCTTTGACATGCAAACATCAATCAAGGCTCAACTATACAGGAAGGACACAACAGACACACTTGTTGTACCTGGTTCCGGTGACCAGGGAGACTGTGCTACTGGGCCCCACAGGACACATACTACATAAGGCCACTCTACCAAGACCAGAAGACATAATAGCTCTACCTAATACACAGAAACAAACACAGGGAGTCAGCCAAAATGGGGAAATAAGGAAACATGCTCCAAAGAAAGAACAGAACGGAACATCAGAAAAAGAACTAAACAAAATGGAAACAAGCAATTTACCCAATGCGGAATTCAAAACATCAGTTACGAGGATGCTTAATGATGTCAGTGAAAACTTCAAGAGAAAACAAAAATGGAGATAAATACATAAAAAAGAACAAGTCAGAAATGAAGAATACAATAACTGAAATAAAGAATACATTAATAAAAATCAATAGTAGGTTGTATAAAGCAGAAGATAGAATTAGTGATCTTTAAAATAAGGTAGCAGAATACACCCAATCAGAATGGAAAAAGAGAAAAACCCCAAAACAATGAGGACAGTTTAAGGGGCCTCTGCGACAATCAATATCAAGCATACCAACATTTGCATCATTGGGATACCAGGAGGAAAAGAGAGAGAGCAAGAAACAAAAAGCCTGTTTGAAGGAATAATGATAAATATCTTTCTTAACCTGATGAATAAAATATACATACAAATGCAGGAAGTGCAGAGTCCCAAACAAGATGAACCAAAAGAGACCCACACCAAGACACATCATAATTAAAATGCCAGAGTTTGAATACAAAGAAGAATCTTAAAAGCAGAAAGAGAAAAGCAGTTAGTTACCTACAAGTGAACTCCTATAAGATCATTTATGATTTCACATCAGAAACTTTCCAGGCCAGAGGAGATTGACAGAAAATATTCAAAGTGATGAAAAGCAAGAACTAACAACCAAGGTTACTCTATTCAGCAAACCTATCATGTAGAATCCAAGGATAGATAAAGAGCTACCCAGACAAGGAAAAGCTAAAAAAGTTCATCATCACCAAACCAATAGTACAAGAAATGTTAAAGGGACTCCTTTAAAAATAACAACAGCAACAACAAAATATGAATAATAAAATGGCAATAACTACATGTCCATCAACAATTACGTTAAAAGTAAATGGATTAAATGCTCTAATCAAAAGACAAAGCACGGTTGAATGGATAAGAAAACAAGACTCTTACATATGCTGCCTGCAAGAGACTCACTGCAAATAGAAAAACTCACACAAACTGAAAGTAAAAATATAGAAAAAAATATTTCATGAAAATGGAAATGAAAAAAATTGGGGCAATAATACTTATACTAGACAAAACAGAGTTTAAAACAAAGTCTTTAACAAAACAGAAAGAATAACCCAGTAATCCCACTTCTGGGTATTCATCTGAAGAAACCCAAAACACTACTTTGAAAGGACATGTGCATCTACATGCTCATTGCAGCATTATTTACAAAGGCTAAGATACAGAGGCAGCCTGGGTGTTCATCCATGGATTAATGGATAAAGAAGAGATGGTACATATATATAATAGAATGTTATTAGCCATAAAAACCAATGAAATCTTGCCATGCAACAATGTCAGTGGACCTAGAGGGTATTGTGGTGAGTGAAGTAAATCAGACTGAGAAAGACAAGTACCACATGATTTCACTTATATGTGGAATCTAAAGAACAAAATAAATGAACAAACAAAACAGAAACAAACTCATAGATACTGATAACATATTTATGGTTGCCAGATGGGAGAGAGGCTGGGGACAGGAGTGAAAAAGAAGAAGACATTAAGAAGGATAAATAAGTAGTTACAAAATAGTCATGGAAAGGTCAAGTATGACATAAGGAATATAGTCAATAATACTGTAATAACTATGTATAGTTTCAGATGCATACTACATTTATCTGGGAGATCACTTTGTAAGTTATATAAATGTCTAATCACTGTATCATACATCAAAAACTAATATAATATTGTATGTCAACTGTAAATAAAAAATAAAAAATTATTTTAAAAAGTACAATTGCATTTATAGTAATTCTCCCAAAATGAAGTAGTTAGGTATAAATTTAACAAAATACATATACAATCTGCATTTTGAAAATTATAAAAATGCTAAGAAAAACCAACAGTAACAAAATGACCTAAGTTACTGAGAAATATACTGTGTCCATGGATTGGGAGACTCAAATGGCAAAGATACGAATTCATCCTGAATTTACAGATTCAATGCAATTCCTGTCAAAAAATCCCAGTAAATATGTGTATTTGTAGACATTGAATAGCTTATTTTAAAATTCATATAGAATGGCACAATCACTCAATTAGCTAAAATAATCTTGGAAAAACAGAAAGTGGGAAGATTAATTTTATGCAATAGTAAGGCCTATTACTTAGCAACAGAATCAAAACAATGTGGCATTGACAGAGGGATAGACATATATTATAGATCAATGAAATGGAACAAAATAGCAAACCTAAAAAAGACACATGCAAACATACCTAAATGTTTTCATAACAAATGGGGAAAAAAATTCAATGGAAGAAGGAGTCTCTTTAACAAATAGAGATGTAATAATTGGGCATTCATAGACAATAAATAAATAAATAAAAAACAAAGTTATCCTAGACCTAAACTTTATAACAACATATCAATTAACTTAAACTAGGTCATGGACATAATGTAAAACCAGAAAACTTTAGAAAACAAACAGAAGAAAATTGTTGGGATCTAGGGCTCAGCAAAGAAATTTTACGCTTAATATTAAAAAGTCTCTAAAAGGAAGACTTGATAAATTAGATCTTTTTAAAATTTAAAATTTTTCTCTGTGAAGACCCTGCTAAGAGGATAAAAACACATTATATACTTGGAGGAAATATTTGCAAACCATGTATCTGACAAAGATTGTATATAAAAAAAATAATTAAAAATCTAAAAATTCAATATTAAAAACACAAGCTAATTATAAAATTAGCAAATGATATGAACAATTTCCTGATGCATATACAGAAAATAATATTTAATATTATTAGCCATTAGACAAATGCAAATTAAAACTATAATGACATATTTTCACACACTTATAAGAACGGCTATAATAAAAAATAATACCATCAAATGCTGGCAATAATGTGGAGAAAGTAGATCACTCAACTATTGGTGGTGGGAATGCAAATGGTGTCTGAGGAGCTACTGTAAAGGGAACAGTTTAAATGCCCAAGATCCATATTAGTGTAGAGTTTTTGGCATTCAACATTTCAGTTTTGAGATGAGCAGAAACTGCCCCCTCTCAATCAATCAACCACATTAATGCATCCTTCCAAAAAAGTCATGTTTCTCCACTTCCCTAATACCACACCAAAATATAATATGAATCAACGTTTAATTTGTTTCCTCAACCAATACATAGAAGAGGTACAACTCCCACCCGTCCCCATAGTGAATGTTTCTAGCAATGTTAGAACCTCCCCCTTCCTGTCTTAGGAGCTTCACTCTATCAATTCTCCCCTATCTCTAATACTTTTAAATTCCTCCCTCTTTAATAGCTTTTCCCCTAATACCCTACATATTTGCTGAAGCCTGTCCTTAAATTTTATATTATAACCTTCTCCAGTTTTCCCTTCCTTTCTTTTTTCAGTCAAGGCCTATGAGAGAATGATCTAATTTAACTATCATACTTTTCCCATTTTAAATTAACTCAATTCACCACAGTCTGTTTTGTGCCTCCTAACACTCCACTGACACTGTTGCCACCAAGGTCACCTATAATCTCTGAGTTGCTAAATCCTACTCTCTTGTTCTTATCTTACTTAACATTTAACACTTACTTAACAGCAGAATTTGACACACTGACCATAAATCTTTTTTTCCCTTGGCTTTTGTGATCCCTTTCTCTCCTACTTCTTTTTTTGTCCCCTTTGTCCCATTATTCCTTTGTCTCCTTCAAAAGTGTTTCTCTCTCTCCTGTTTCCCCTTAAACATATGTGTTTCTCGGAGTTATTTCTGATGCACTTTTCTTGCTCTCCATACTCCACTTGCTTATGTACACCCACCTCATAGACTTTAGCTGTCGCCTCTGCTGATGGTTCCCAAATCTTTATCTCTAGACCAGATGTTTCTTGAACCATAAGCCCATATGCCATTTTGATGTTATGCAAGCATCTCAAACCCAAAATCTCCAAAGTGAATTTATCAGACCCCACTCTGCTCCTCCTACCGTGTCCCTCAATCTTTTCATGTAATTCACGACGCCACTCCTTCTAAACATCTTAGATATGATATGTGATTCCTTTCTCTTTTACCACCAAATACTATTGATATGTACAAGTCCCTTAATATGTCCTGGATGTCATCTCTTCAGCTTTAATGTTAGTGTGAATTTAAGGCATCATTTCTTTCCAGCTGTTTAGTTCTTCCTTTCTTCGTTTGGTTCTACCATTTTCTCATGCGCATACTTCACAATGTTTCCAGTGTTAACTTTTCTAAAATGGAACTCTGACCAAGTTGCTCTCCTATTTTGAATCCTTAAGTCATCATTGTTCTTTAATACAAATTCCACACTACTTAGTGAGTAAATCTTTGTGATCTTCTTCTGTTCCTCTCTTGTACAAGTTGGGAACACTTTTAATTATAAATAATAGAGAGTCTGAATTAATAACACCATAATATATAGGTATATTTTATTCATGTAGTAAAAAGTCAAGGTAGGCAGTGGTCATGCCACTCAAAAATGTCATCTAATATGCACAATCTTTTTTTTATTATTCTTCACCATCTGGGGCTTATCGTTTCATGGTCACAAGAAGACTACTTCAGTTTCAGGGGTCACAACCATATTCAAGGCTGGAAGAAAATGGCGAGAGTAGTGCTAGCAACACCTGACCATCTTATCAGGAAAGCCTTCCTTGGAGGCCTTAGGATAGTTTCACTTGCTTTTCTGTGGTCACTGGATCACATGGATCACTGGATCACATGGATCACTGGATCACATGGCCCTTGTTACCAGTGTTTCATCAGTTGCATACACAACTCAAGAGTCTACTTTCCACTTTCTACACGATTAAGGATAATATACCATGCCCATCATTCCAAATCCTCCTTGTTTACTCTTATCTTAATGATTCAATTTTATTATTTGTTTAAGAAAAATGTATTGTGGTTATCATTCTCTGCAGTCTTCCAGTATGGCCTTTCAACTGAAACCCTCAATTCTATATTTTCAGAATTTCATAACCCTTAAGATGGTGTCACAATCTTGGCCTTTATATTGTCCAGGCTATTAATCCTGACTTACCAAGGAGACTACAGCTCTTAAACAGCAGGAAATATAGCTCAACCTTCTTTTTTGTCCCTTCAGCAACTAATAGATATACACAATGAATTAAAGTAAATTAAAATTGTGGAGCTTTAGATCCTTAGTAGATAATACTTGTTTTTATATGGTATTCATATTATGAATGAAGGTCTTATTATTAGGTACTTTATTACCTTCTTTACTCAAGTATTTATTGATGACTTTAAATATGACAGGCTTATATTGTGTCATGGGGTAACAGCAATAGAAAATTTTCTGTGTGACATTTATCCTTTATTCAAATGTAATGTTATGAAAGATAAATCAAATAATTTATCTAATATAGAATAGTTAGAAATCAAATGGAAAATTAATATTATTAATTCATGACAAAATACATTTGTATGTATACTTGAACATGAGTCTGACATGTGTCCTATTCCTATGTCTTCACATGTATCACAATTTGAATGTGCAGAGGAAATGTTATCTCCTTTAATTTTTTTAAAAATTAATCTGACCTTTTTCTTAAGGTCTATCTCTCTATTTGTTAATGGGGGAAAATTATCTAAAAATTTAATCAGTAATTTAACCAGCTCTTTCAAATACTACTTAACATTTCTTTGGAATAAGAATACCCAGGCATCCAGGGAAACACCTCTATGCTGCTTCTGTCTCTAAGATGATGTCTGGGTTGATGGAGCCACTCGCATTGCTGCTGGAACTTACGACCTGATTCCTTGGTGTTTATTTGGGCTCAATAAACCTCCTAGCTGACTTGGATTCTGCCAATTCTTATTGACACTATAAAATTCTCTAGAATTGGGTTGACATCACACTGGTTCCAGCTCTTCAGTTTTGATATAAAGATGCCATATTCTCACTCCCATGAACCTCTCTGTCAAGCTCCACAGCCAGAGACAGACGTGATTCTGGAGACAAGGGTAGCTCAGGAAACAACATTTCAGGTTCTTCCTTTGACTGACCATGTTGATCAGCCAAATTGTCCTTTCATTGGTCTGAGGTGGTGTTCAAAGGGAACTTCTCCTAGACTCTCAAATAAATACAGGTGGGTGTTCGTGTTGGGGTAGGGGAGGGGTATGAAGGGTTCTTTTCTACTTGAAAATGACTCTTACTTCTATCTAGCCCAGAGAAGAAGCACATCAGTGCACCTTAATTATGCTCCTTTACACTCCTTTTTCTCCCTTCTTTCTACATCCTACTAATCTCCAATACTGGAAAGAGCGGGCTTTTTTTTTTCTTGTCTTATCCTCCTTTTCCCATACTTCAACTAAGCCTTAATTGTGGCCAGAGATTATTTTCTTTACTGTGGGAGAATTCTATGAACATGGGTCATGTAGGCTTGGTTGTTAGATAAAGTGAGAAATAAACAAATCTGGAAAATTGTCTTTCAAGATTATAGCCTATCTTATGGCTTAGTTCTATTTTGACTTTCAAAAGCCAAATACCCTTCTCTATCCCTGTTTTCCTCACATACAAACCCAGAAAGATGGATGCCTTAGGCCAGGAGAGTGAAGGTCATGTCAGGAAAACAAAAAAAAAAAAAGAAAATCGCATTAAAAATTTATAACGATTACCCTTGTTAGAAAGGATTTAAACATATTGTATATAGTTTCATATTTCTACTTTTAAGATTGAAATTTTCCATACTATATTTAACTCTTAAAAACACTCTCTTATTTCATGCCCATTATTCAAAATTACCTCCTCTCTCAAATCCCTCCTTAAAACTCTCTAAAACCTTTATAAAAAAGAGAGCCTGAAGGATTTTTTTTTTAAGACAAGAAAGCAGGTTGAATTTAAATAAAAGACAGAAAAAGATAGACCAAGCACCTGGGAAGAAAAAAATTAAGTTCACCTCTTTCAAGTAGCTTTTTCCATTGAGTTTTTATATTTTTAACTCCTTGTTTTATTTTTTATCTTTAATGTAGAAATGTTCTTCATGGATTGTAATGCTTTTCATTTTGAAATACATCAAATTCATTTCAACCCCTACTAATAATAGTAGTAAATTTAAAATAAAATACCAGTAAATGTCACATTGAATTTTCTTCTTACTCAAATAGAGATAATAATGCCTATTCCCAGACTTTCTCAAGGAATCTATGGGGATGAAATGGATAAAGTTTTAGGATAATTTCAGCTTATTAGGGAAACAATATGAAGTATTACAATTCCCATCTCTTCAGAATTATTACTTCCTTGAAGTAGCTTCTAATTCATCATAGTTGTAGGTTTTTGGTTTTCTTTTGTGTTAATAGATATTTTGTATCTGCATGCAAAATGAAGAAGATAAATTGTCTGGGTTATAAATGGTTTTATTAAATAGTTAATAGCATATAAGCCAAAAGTGAAGCAAATGAGTAAAAAATTAAGGACTGTATGGTCTTTGAAAGATTAATTTTTATTGCAGACAAAATTGGTTTCTGTAAAAATGTGATTTATGCAATATTCCAATATTTCCTCCTTTTAATTTGTAATAATTTTTTTAGCCAGAAGTCAATTCTCTGCATCACTGATGTAGCTTATAGCATAATTGTTAAGTAGGTCCCAAGCTTCCCAGTAGTTTTTGTTATTGTTGTTGTTGTTTGTTGGCTTTGAAGGCTACTAATATCAGGTTATAAAAAGGTAAAGATAGTTTTCAATTTCACGTTTGCTAAATCAGTTGGATTGAACATGAACTATATCTTACGTTTTCATAGTAGAGTAATATGGCCAGTTTGCATAGTACATTTTAGGATACACATACTATGGTGTATCCTAAGGAGCTTAAATAACTTTACAAAAATACATAATGCTTCTTTAATAGTTTGACACATTAAAGAACATATAATCATTAGTAAAGAATGATGCAAGATACTACATCCAAAAAGATACTCCATTGTTTACAGCAGATTTATAAACCTTTGCTCTAAAAATTATACATATTTTATAAAGCACCCAAAACTACATTTCATGGAAATTTTCTTTTTCTCCTCTTGAGAGCTATCACTTAGTTTAAATGAAACTCAGTGAAGTGATTGTAGGCCTCCCCACTCTTATTAGGACATTAAAAATCTGCCTCCCTTTCCAAGACTAGTCTACCTTTCAGATAAAAGAACTAAATGGAATGTGTAAGTATTGGCAGCTTCTAGGGCTGCGCTTCATTGTGAGCCCCACCTCACTCTCTGAGTATGGAAGGGAGGAGGGGCAAGCCATTCCAAGTGAGCTTGGAGAACCTTGTTTATCAGAGTTCAAATTTCTGGTGAGTCTGGTTACAGCTCTATTGAAAACTAAAGTTAAATATAAGTCCTCCCTTATTTAGAATTATGTGTCCAACTTTTCTAGCACCCAGTGTCGTTGTTTCTCCAACTGTTATGGAACTGTCCTTACTTCAAAAATGTCAGCTGACACTGTGGGGGATTCATTTTTCCCTCCTGGTTCAACAAAACTTGACAGTCTGTTGCATACAAACTGTGTGCAGTGCTACGTGTCATAAGCCATTTGGGCAGTATTGAGCATGATGAAAATGAAATAGTCATTATTTATATGTTGACTGTTCACCCTTCAAAAAAAAAAAATCCCTAAGAGCAGGGCTTTTTTGTTTCTTTGTTTGCTATTGTTTTACTATTTAGTTAGTAATGAGTTCATATGAAAAATTAAAACAGCTGTATTTAAAATATAATTATCTGGACAACCCCCTCACACCCTCTGTTCTTATCTCTTCTCATCTCAGTACTCTTGTACTTGTTAGTCCTTCTGCCTGGACTATTTCCCCCCCATATTACATCATTAAGATCTCTACTCAAATGTCAGCAGTTCAGAGAACTCTTCCCTGACCAGCCTGTTTTTCTCCATCCCTGACACTGTTCTTTTTGTACTTTTATAACATTTGTTTCTGAGAGTGTGTTTAGCATACTTAATTTTTCCTCCCACTTCCAGCAAAACGTACATTTCATGAGGGCAGGGACACTGCCTCTTTAATTCATTACTGTATTCCCCATGCATACTGTAGGTATTCCATAACTTACATTCTGATGAATGAATGCTCATGTTTAGAGTACAGATGAACTAGATTTGGATCATAAAAAGAGCTGGGAGTACTGTGTGAATGTATAAACAATAAACAAATAAGATACTATATTTGTTTTGAAAAAGCCTATTGAATATTGAAAAAATGGAAGAAGCCCAGAAACTTTTTGCATAATGCTAGTTTTACATGTAGTCTACTGTTTTGTTTTATTTTGTTTTTAATGAGAAGTTTTGGGATGAGGTACGAGGTGAATTTACTTGGTATTGAATTCAACAGATTAGGAAAAAATGTTAAAGTAAATATCTAATGCAGACAGCAAGGACCTTTTAGATTTGAAATAACATAATTTAAAAATATCCACAAATTAAAACTCCAAATTCTTTCCAAAGCCTGGAAATGTTTCCCCACCTAAGATGGTGTAAAGATTATTAGTGACACATTCTGGAGTGCCTCTTACCTCTACTGGTGTGTGGACAGTGTGGAATCATCAGTGACAGAAATGGAAGGGGTTGTGATCATTCCTGACATGGAGTTGGCCTGGACAACAGGGCAATGTTAATATGCAACCATAAGGCCCAGAAGCCTTTTACTGCAGTGTTCTCTCCTCCCTAGTCTCACTTCTGTGTGGACACAAACTTAAATCATTTAAATGATAACATTTCAGTGACACAGACCAGAGTCTATTCTCACTGAGGAGAACACCCATACTTAAAGGACTTCCATCAATTCTCAGTGCTTACTTACTGAATGTTTTCTCTACTTCCGTGGCAAGTTGTATAAGCTGCCACAATATTGTCTTTCTGGGACATTTATTGTGTAGTCTTATTTCTCACAGGTTCTTAGAAAATGTCTTTCTAATGATCATTAATCTGTGATCACTTGACATACTAAGATTTAAGGGATATGTTCAAGTAGGTTATCATCAGGAATTCTCTATTTTTAAAGTATTCTTGATATTTGTCAGTTGAAGGTTATTTAGAAAATGCAAATACTTAAATGAAATATATTTCTTACATTGGCAAGAAAATATTCTATCTATAGTGCTGCTCACACGATACACATTCGTATAGCATATATAGACTTAGATAACTGATTACAGAGATCAGCAATACCTTTATATTTATTTATATATTTAAATAGGAAGGTCATGTAACCCTAATGAGGAAATTATTGAAAAATGCAAAAGATGCACAGAATACCACTGTCTTCATAGATTATTAGCATGTTGGTGTAGTTCCTTCCAGTAGTTTGTCGGATGCATTTTATACTGTCTTTCAGCACTGTTTGTCCTTCTTTCAATTTATTTTCTAAATTTCCAAGTTTTCTATTGATTTTTACATTTTTCTGCTATTTCATCAGTATTTTCTTCTTCCTTTTAAAATATAGAATCCTGTTCTTATGAAATGAATGCAATATCTTATTTCTCTAAGGATTTTAAAATGTACTTTTTTTTAAATTTTTTGCATTATTCCTGCTAACTCCTTTCCTTTATCTGTTCATGAAAAAAATATATAAATATATATGTATATATATATATATATATATATATATATATATATATAAAATACTATTGAGTGAGTAAACATTTTTTGGCTCTCTTCTTGTCCAAATATTTAAGCTCTGTAATGACTGAATTATTTTACTGTTTTATCCCCCTCTGTATCTGCAGCACCCATAATACTGCCTAGCACACAGTAGGAACTCACTAAGATGTTAGAGTTTTCCTTATTGTCTGATTAACCAGTGATACTTGAATGCCATTTACATTTCAAAATGAAACTTCAAAAGCTTAGTTAGAACCTCTATGTAGATGGTGGGGCATGTCAAAGGATAAGATTTACGGTAAGTGATGGGGCAAGTGATGGGGCCAATACCAAGCTAAGCGAGATTGGAGCTTTCCAATATCAGTATCTATAGGTCTGCTTTTTAACTGGTCATTTCCTCAAAGGTAAATAAATCATCCAGATCCCTTCTTTGGCGATGTAAGTGTGACTATCAGAATACTGAAAGGAAGCAGATGAGGAGCACCACCGATTGTTATGTAGATTTTTCCTATGCTGTTGTCGCTAAAACTCTGCTGATCTCAGTTATGCCGGATGTCTTTGAGACCAGAGTCGTTCTACGTCTCTCTCTCCACAAAGTACACCAGTGGTCTTTTGCTCGGGTGAGTGAGGGGCCACTGATAGGCTGTGTGAGGTGGGTAAGGTGATCTGAGAGGTATAATCTTGCATTTTCAACCTATTTCTTTTCATTTGAGATCCACCACACGTTATCTATCTTCAGGGGATCTCTAGCCTCCAATTTCCTTAGCTTTTCCGGAGTTCTGCCCTGAGAATTAGCTCGCTTCTTGGCAAGGCACTTTGTTTTTAGCTTTCGCTGATTTGCTGAGTCAGTTATCACTCATCCATCAGCTTTATATCATTTAGAATTTTGTTATCACCTTTCGTGTACTTTCATCACCTCTTCTTTTCCCTTGGGCCTTGAAGGTTACAGCCTCGTTGTAAAAGGGTTTGTGGAGGTTTCAGAGACATGCATGTTTTTAATATTCCATAAATTTACTGGAATCTTTCCCTGGATCTGGATTTTGAATCCAAATTTATGAAGAATATCCACATACTACCACAAAACCCTTCTTGACAAAATCTCAAAGAGGGAAAAGTTGATAGTATAAGCATAACATATAATTAATTAAGGAATGAAATAAACAATTAGGTTGCCTCAAATTCAAGGAGTAGTATGAGATGTGCATAGCTCTGGTCTTACTTATATCACTCACCTGACCAAGCATAAAAATTATGTTTTGTGGTTCAAAATCAAGTGAAACTAAGAAAATCAGTTGCAGAGATATTGATAATAACAATTGTAATAATAATTATTATGAAACAAACTCTATAAATATATTTAAAATATACTTATATGTATTTACACAAATCCTCAAATGACTTAAGTCACGGTCTCTTAATTCAATATCTTTCAAGCTATTTTCTCCAAAATTACCCTTATCATCAAACCAAAGTACTATATGTTCTATTGACAACTACATTTTACTAGATACGCTCTATTGACAACTACATCTCACAGCCAATGCTATCTTGATAATAGACTTCATTTTACGTACAAGAATATATACAGCATAGTGGACAAAAAGACTAACTGCTCAGTATCCTAAAGATACAGTGAAGCAACTGAATCAATGAAACAATATTAAGTAAGGGAATAAAAGAAGGAGAAATCTCTGACATTAAGAAAAATGTTCTCCTGTCATAAAAATGACTATTGAATTTCATGTTTGGATAGTGTGTCAGAGAGAGACAATTACATCCATAAGGAGATTTATCCAAGCCAAGAGTACCCAGGACCAGAAGCAGAGAGCTAAGCTGGGAGGAAACTCCCAGCAGAAGAGAGCTGGCCAAGTTCAGAAAAAGAAAACAGATCTCGAGATTCTGACAAGTCCAAAGGGAGGGCTGTATGAAAAGTACTTGTGGAAAATTTTAGACAGACTGCAGATAAATGAGAGACTCAAAGAAGGAAAGAAAAAAGCCTACGTTGAAGAACTAGTCATTCTATCAATATAGAGCATATAAGGAAGCTACTTTGATGCCTGCTTTGTCCATAGAAATTAATGGTGAAATGGTACTCTTGAAAATAATGTACTTCTTTACTTTAATTTTACAAGCAAGTATAACCTGAGTATATAGGCACAAACCCATTACCTTCAAGAATTTCTTTAATTTATTGTATTAAAGAAAACACGATTATTTATTTTCTTTTCATGTGCTGATTATCCTCAGTTGTTTGGCTTCTACATTTTTCCACTCTGCCATTATCATGTTAGGTTTGCTTCCCGTCGTTTCCAGGAACCATGCAAACTACAGAAGGCGTGTACTATATTGGTAGCTATGATTCCATACACTGCCCTAACTCAGATTGAACATAAATTTCTTCTTTGTTCTCCATTAGGTATCACCAACGAAAGTTTGTCCTATGGAACAGCCTTGCGATGGGCCCAGCAAATGAATATAATAAAAAAGAAGAAAAATGGTACCAATCATCCTTATTTCTAAAGTTCAATTTATTATGGAGAATTTCTTATTGGCATTCTTTTCCCCTTATTTTATCATGCTACCATTGTAGTTGGATCAAATCTTTTAGATTTTGTCCCTTTTCTATTGCTTCTTGGCCTTTTGGCTAAGATCAAGTGCAGATTTTGTCTCTTTTCTTTTCATTGAATCATCTCTCTGCACACCATCAACTCACAGAAAAAAAAATTGCTCCTAATCAGCAAAGCTTCCCTGATTTTGCAAGACAACTTTCTTCTTACTTTTCATGTCTCTATACTCTGTTCTTACCTTGACTTTGCTATTTTTTTGCAGAAGATTCTTTGTGTTATTCCCCAAAGGAGTGATGTTCTCCCTAAAGTGCATTTGATTGCATCTCTCTAGAACAATATATTCAAACTGCCAATAATTTTATACATTGCATAAAATATTAAAATTCTTTCAAATAATACATGTTCATAGAAAAAATCTCAAAAAACAGTTTATAGTGAATAGCAACATTTATCCAATTTACTCCTCCTCTTCTGTCTCACTTCCATGAAGCAAAATCTTATAAATTACTTAATTTTAAAAATCTTCTATATCACTCTTTAATTTTAAATGTAAATAATTGATGAATAATTTAATATACAGTGTCCAGCAGAAGTAACACTGAGCCCTGTACGTGAATGGCTTGCATGACATGAACAGCAATTTAAATATTTCACCCAAAATGTCACTTAAAGTGTACTTAAGCATGATATTGTTATGTTACAGAATTACATTTTTATGATTTTGTAATAAAAGATTAAGTATAGATTACCAGCTCATAAAAAGGGGGCATTATAAAGGCTGGACCCTGTATTATTCATTGATGACCCAAAATTAAAGATGAAGATTTTTATTTGTACCCCTTTCAAACTTCATCTCACTTTTTTGTTTTTACTACTTTATGTTCTCTTTTATCTTTGAAAAATAAATTTACTGGAATAACATTAGTAAATATTCATAACAAGATTCTCCCAAAACCTTTTGTTGCCCACCCTCCATCCCCCAATTTCTTCTCTCTCTGGCTTAGTTTTATTCATTGCCTCTGGATATTCAAGTCATAAGAAAATTTTTTAAAAATATTGAAAGATAAAAAAAATAAAACAACTAAATTCTTGGCTTCAAATTTCATCATAATCAAGAAAACTGATATTTTGTAGAAACAGCACAGACAGTGCCACACACTCCTGCCCTCTAGGTAAGGAAAAGGTAGAAGTTCAACACTGGCTGCAAACTCTTGTACTTAAATCAGAAGCTACAAACTCCCCAGACAAGATTTATTTTTCTTAAAAGTCCAATTTACCACAGAAGGGAGAGGAGGAGGAGGAAAGAATTGGCATGCCACAAATTACACCAGGTACTACAGCTGGTTCGCATTAACACTGCAGGGCTAGTACCTGTAGTCTTTTGCATTTGACACCACCCACTGCGATCTTTTTCATGTTTCAACACCTTCAGACAGCATCCTTTCACTATGCAGTGTATTAGAGGTCTTCAGCTTCTACACTTCCATCTCATTTTCCCCTTCAACTTCTTAACATATTGTCACTTGAAGTTAACTTTTACATTGCCAAAGTTGAAAATTTTATTCTGTGCTCCCTGATATTGTCTTCCATGGTTTTTGTATGTAAGTTAAAATTTTAAGTTGAAAATCAATAAAAAATTACATTACTGACCATAAATAAATTTTATTGTACAATCAGTGTGTAAAACTTAGTTCCTTTACTGTATAGATCCAATAGCGGGAGCCTCAAGTAAATCAAAAGAGAATTATTCTAACATATAGGTGAAATGGTTTTCTCTATACATTTTTCAAAATTCGCACTATTTTAGTTTAACTTGGTTAACATTTGGACAATGAATTCCTGATACCATTTTAATCGATTTTCCCAGGGTGTCTGATTTCTTGTTATTACCTTTATGTATTTTTTGTTGCCTAGCAGATCATTTATTTTTGTCATCATGTCAGTCATATCAAGTAGTTCTTTTAACAATTTATCAATTGCTTAGAATCTACTTTCTTCTTCTTTTTTAGGCTATTTCCATATCTGGGTTGTTGTGAATAATGCTGCAATGAACATGCAAGTGAAAGTATCTCTTTGAGAGCCTGTTTTCGGTTCTTTGAGAGAAATAAACACAGGTTGGCTTGCTGGATTATATAATAATTCTGTTTTTAAGTTTTGAGAGCCTCCATACTGTTTGGCTCATGGCTGCACCATTTTACATTCCTACCCATAGTGTGCAGAATCCCATTTCTCTGTATCCTCACTAACATTTGTTTTCTTTTGTTTTTTTTCCTTTTCCGCTTCCTCATCCTTTTTTTTTATATATTGGTCATCCTAACAGGCATAAAGTGATCACTCATTGTCACATCGTGGTTTTTGATTTGCGTTTCCTTTGAGCACCTTTTCATCTACATGGTGACCATTTGTGCATTTTCTTTAGAGAGAATCTATTCAATCCTTTGCTCTTTTTTCCATCAGGTTTGTTTGTGTGTCTGTTTTACTATTGAGTTGTAGAAATTCCTTATGTATTTAGGATATTAACCCTTTATGAGATATGTTTTGCAAACATTTTCTCCCATTTCCTATTTTGCCTTTTCATTCTGTTGATTGTTTGCTTTACCACGTAGAAGTTTTTTAGTATGAAGTAGTACCACTTGTAAATTTTTGTTTTTGCTGCCTATGTTTTTTATATCATATCCAGAAAAATCTTTACTGAGACCAATGTTATGAAGACTTTCCCTGGTTTTCTTCTAGGAGTTTTATAGTTTCAAATCTTATCTAAGTCTTTAATCCATTTTGAGTTGACTTTTGTGTATGACAAGGATCCTATTTCATTCGTCTCCATGTGGATATGCAATTTTCCCAACACCATTTGTTGAAAAAACTATCATTTCCCCATTATGAAGTGTCAATAATTTTGTTGTTGATCATTTGGCCATATATGTATGAATTTATCAAGTCCTCTGTTTTATTCCATTGGTTTATGTGTCTATCTTTTTGCAAGAACTATGCTCTTTTGATGACTGAAGTTCTGTAGTATGTTTTTGAAGTCAAGAAGTATTAGGACCCTGGCTTTTTGTTTCTCAAGATTTTTTTGGCTCTCCAGATTCCTTCATGGTTCTCTGCATGAATTATAGTATTTTTTTTCTATTTGTGAAAGAAAATATCATTTGGATTTTAATAGGGATTTCATTGAATCAATAGAATGCTTTGGGAAACCTGAACATTTTTAACAAGATGAAGTCTTTCAATGCATTAAACAGATGACTTTCCACTTATTTGTGTTTTCTTTGATTTCAACAGTGTTTTGCAGTTTTCAGTGTAAAAGTCTTTTACCTCATTGGTTAAGTTTATTCCTAGGTATTTTATTTTCTGATGCTATTGTAAATGGGATTGTTTTATTAATTTCATTTTCAGATTGTTTTTGTGTATAGAAATATAACTTATTTTATTATATGTTAATTAGTATCTGATAATTTGTAGAATTTATTAGTTCTAACATTTTTGTGGAACCTTTAGTTTCTGATGTACCAACAGAAATGATTTTACTTCTTCTTTTCTAATTTGGATGCTTTTTGTTTATTTTTTTTTTCTTGTTGAATTGTTCCAACTACGTCTCCTAGTACTATGTGAGTAGAAGAGGCGAGAGTTGGCATCCTTGCCTTATTCTTGATATTAGAGAAAATATTTCAGTTTTTCACCATGGATTATGATGTTAGCTGTAGGTTTTTTAAATATGGCCTTGATTACAATGAGGTGATTTTTTTTATTCCTAGTATTTTTAGTGTTTTTATTATGAAAGGGTATAGAAATTAGTTAAATGCTATTATCTATTAAGATGATCATGTGACTTCAATCTTTTGTTCTGTTAATGTGGTGTATCTCAATAATTGATTTTGAATCATCCTTGCATCCCAGGGATAAATTGTACCTGGTCATAGTATATGATCTTTTTAATGTGTTATTGAATTTTGTTTGCTAGCATTTTATAAAAGATTTTTGTATCTACATTCATCAGAATTATTGGCCAGCATTTTTTTTCTTAGTGTGTTTTTGCCTGGCTTCATAGCAGGGAAAAGCTGTTACTATTTCACTTGGAGAATAACTTTTGGATTACCTCTGCCCCATACTCTGCAGCTCACGGCTACTCTACCTCACTCCTATATTCAGCTGTGATTTTGAGAACACCTCCTCAGGCCTTTTTACAGTTCAGGAAAGATTTAAAGTGTAAATTAGCCAAGGTCACAGGCTGGACATAGTGTATGAATTCTATTGAATATAATATAGTAAAAGTATGTCACTATTGAAAGAGACTCTAGCCTCTGTCTATTCTCTCTTCCTCTTTCTTAGCCCTTGCTCTGATGTGCATAAGCTGTATGTTGTGAGCTTTCCTATGGAGAGAACCATATTGTAAAAATTTAAGGAAGGTCTCTGGCAAACAGCCAGTGAAGAATTGAAACCGTCATTCCAACAGTCCAAGAGGACCTAAATCTTGGGTAGCTGGGATCAAACTACGTTACTGAGTTTGGAATCAAATCATCTTCCAGTCAAGCCTTGAGATGAATCTACAGCCCCAGCTGACACCTTGACTGCTGCCTATGAGAGACTCTGAGTCAGAGGCAACTGGTTAAACTGCACATGAATTTATGACCCGTATAAACTGTGAGATAAGATATATTTGTTATTTTAAGCATCTTAGTTTGGGGCTAATTTGCCATACAGCAATAGATACATACCACTAGTAAGAACATAACTATAAAGGAATTTTGAGAATACACAGTAATATTTTGAAACAAAGTATAGTGGAGATAACCCTAAGAGCCTCTTCCCTCTTACTCTAAAATTAATCCTAAAGAAATTATTTTTGGACAAAATATAAAACATGAGAATTAAAATTTTAAACACAATATATACTCTACATATCATGTACTAATTTACCCAATTTCTCCCTTTGTTTTTCATTATTGATAATACAAAATGCATGGTTTTGTATATGTTCTAGCAAGTATAAACAAGCATAAACTCGATATAGGAAATACTTTCGGAAATAAAGTAACCTAAGTGTCCTTTGATGTAGTTCAAGATTAAACCATTGTAGCCTATAATTTAATAATACTAAATTTAACACTCAGAAAAGTGATAAAGATTGCTCAGAAAGAAATTGAGCTATTTGTCATCCTTTGGGAAGAAGACATTTGCAGTGCCTTAGTACGTAAGAGCCACGTTTGAGATAAGTATTTAAGTTCCTATTTAGAAGTCATTTGATAATCTATTTTTAGTCTGGAACTGAGAAAACATTAAAAGAAATTATCTTATATAACAAATATTAAACTGTAATTGATTTTGTCATTTGCAAGATTTGAAAAAAATAAACCCATCAAACTCAACCACGTAAGGAAAAGTTTGGTCTCCAGAAAAATATATCAATTCAATTATATGGTATCCTCGGCTTATCAAATTTTGCTTCCAAGTTTTTATGATTGAAGAAAAAAATAATTGTTCATGTTACTGAATGTGACATTCAAGCAGATGATTTGATTAATCAATGGTATTTATCTCCAGGTCAACATAGAGGGATAAAGTGGGTTGATATTTGCCACAGCCCACTAAAACAAATAATATCTCTCAATAATATCTCTACATAGTATCTCTAAACCCACTAAAACTACATATCTATCTCTAACCCATATAAGCTCCAAAATCACGGAGTACAATACAAAATTCCTCACATTAATAGTATACTTTATATGATACAAAGCATAAAATGATTAGACAGTAAACTAGAGAACCTCAGCATTTCTCTCAGGCAAAAGCTTTTTCTTAAGTAAAATATTTTACCTGCCATTGTTAGAAAGCTGTGTTGGCCTTGACCCTGAGGATCAAACTTTTTGGGTCAGAGTTGGACATTTTACCCAAATTCGCTTTTCTCTACAAAGGATTTTAAATTGTGGTACTATACATTTGACCCTTAAGTAGTGCTGGGCACTGGGGACTTGATATAATATAGAGTATGGGCCTGGGTCAGCCATATGGCAAACCAGATTGACAAAGAGACTTATAGAAAACAACAACGATGAGCAGAAAATAGGATGGGGTAGAGATGGAGCGCCATCAGCCAATCCCCAACCCACTGATGGGAATGTACATGTGTATGCCTTTCCTTTGATTTCCTAAGGATGGAACACATTGTCACATAACAGAAAATACATGACCATACATCCTTCCATTATCATCCTCAGACATTCTTCTCACCTTGGCAAAAAGTTTCCTTTCAGTAGCATGCTGATCATCTTCTCACTCGTCTTCCTTAGAATCTGGAATTCCAGATGATTCTCAAGTATCCAGAGTACTGAGTAGTGGAAACTTTTGTCTTTTTATTGATTTAATTTAGTTTTTCACAGTACTATTCCTAGGTCTAACTGGTGAGGCTGGGGATAATTAGACAGTTCTTTACTACTTCTCTTTTGGGTTGCAGCCAGTTGTGATGCTTAACCTTGGTAAGGCTCAACTCCTCACTGCCCAGAGCCTAGAAATGGTTCCCAGTTTTGAGGGTGAATAAGACATTGAAAAGTAAAATAAAATAAAATAAAATAAAATAAAATAAAATAAAATAATTGTTACAAGCAATCCAAAAAGAAGAAAGACATCGATGAAATAATTGTTACGAACAATCCAACTTCATTCATATGTTTAAAAAATTCTATACCTGAACAAAACTATTAGTATAGAAATTAAATCATTTTTAAAAATTAAGAAGAAAAAGAATTAAATTATCTAGATTAAAAAAATGAACATTTATTGTGTACTTCTGTAATCTAATATGACATAAAATTACCCATCTTTGTTTGAGAACAGTGCTTGTGTGTCTTTTTCACACAGTTAATAAATAGCAGGAATAATGAGTCTGAGTCAGGTTTTCATTTTTAGCACAGCATCAAATATATTCCAAAATTTTGCTTAAATTCCAGGACATTATTAAAGTCTCATTTTCAAAAGCAAGTTTGAGCAAAGAGAATAACAAAAATGTAATGTTTTAACTCTCATATATGGCCATTCCCAAAATATTTAATTATTATATTTATCTTTGACAGTGTGTCTCACAATTGTGTTTGGAAATTTATAAATTGTCATTAATCATGTTCACTTGGAATCATTCTGATTTTCTTTGTTGTTTAATTTGAGAACTATTAGAGTGTTTTCTATGCAAAACTTTCCTTTGCCAGCCACATAGCAATATGTAGTACGAACCTCTAAATAGCAACACACTTGAAATAACACTGCCAAACCAAATTAGAATCACAAACTTAAATTCTCCAATAAAAACTCTAGGTTGTTGTGTAGTTCAAAAATAGATTGTATGATGTGAACATGTTGCCCATGCATCCATGCACAATTTTTAACCATCCTTAATTCATTCTGTGGGTGATCTCTTAGACCTTTCAGCCATTCTTAAAAATATATATATATAAAATAAGATCAACACACAAATAGTTAATCATTTTTACATATTAAGAGTTTCTTACATACTAAGAATTTTTTTTCTTCATATAACATTAATTAATATCTCACTAAATACTAGAACACAGTATAGGAGATGCTGCCCTAGAGTAAACCTCAAACCGACGGCACAGTGTAATGGAAAATGAGTAGGCTCAGAGATAAGCAGACTTTTGTGCTAAGACATTCTCTCATTTGGTTTCCTGGAATATTATGAACTTTATTTAAAAACAAAGCAAAACAAAACAACAAAAACAAAAAATCCCGAGCAGTGCTTCGATTTATTTACATGGTGGGCAGAGATGCTTAATAACTGTCAGCTTGTTTATTTCTATTCCCCACCCCACAGCTTCCTCTTTGGGGGCTACATCAATTAGGACTCCTGGTTGAAAGAGAAAAAAAAAACACCACAAAACCTGGCAAATAAATAAATAAAGGAATTTGTTGGCTCACATAAAATGACAAGACTGAATTCAGGACCCAGGAAATATAATTAGGAATTGCTTTCTCTCCATCTCTTTACTCTGCCTTCTGTTATATTGGCTACAGCATCAAGCATTGCATGGTAGCAAGAGGTTGCCTGAAGCTCCAGCCCCAACATTCTTTCAGGTTTCAGGCTAACAGAAAAGAATGAACATCTCTGTCCTGAAAATTGCCAAATATTTCAAGTAAATTTACTTCAGTTCTGATTGAATCACGTGTTCAAGTCTTGACCAGTTACTGTGGCCAAAGGAATGGACATTAGTGGTGAGTCTAAGGATCTATGTTCTCCCTTAGGAATACTGTAAGAGTGTGTGTGTGTGTGTGTCTGTATGTGTAAGGCGGATGTCAGGGGATGAGCTAAATGACATTCCCTAAATAGAATTCAGGTTATAGTTCCTAGAAAAAAAGGAGAATAGATACTGAAGGGTAAAAACTACAGATATCCACTATAAACCCCCTCATCAATCTAGAGTCATGCATGCTTCAAGTAGAACTCTTTCCTACCCATTAAAAACAATGATGTCCCTAAAAGATTCTGCCTTCTTATCCCAGAATCTCCGGAAGATCTCATGCTGTCAGTTAATTATTTAAAAATCTTTTTACTTTTTCTACTATAGTTTCCATATTTTAGATTCAGTCTGTTTGCTTTTATGATACACCCCAACACTTGCCTCCACCAAATCTTCACTCCATTCTAGAATTTGTGTCTTCATTATGAGCTCACAAATCATCTCAAACACCCTAGCACAGATCACACTGTACTGTATTAATTGGCTGATTGCTTACAGCTCCCTCCAATACTGTGTTGATTCACCCTGGGTCCTCATTGTCTAGCACAAAAACTGCCACAGAAGAATCACTTCATGGAGATTGGTTAAAGAAATAAATGAATGAATCAAATAATGGATGAATAAATAAATAGGTTTCACAGAGGAGACCTTGAAAATGTGACCCTCTTGGATCATGTTGTTGACAACTAACTTGAGTTACAATGCTAAATAAGTATTATTAGTAAAGTACAAATTTCAGTTGGTATTATCCTCTAGGTCATTTCTTTTAGTGCATATATTTCTATAGTGGCCTCATAGAGTTGGAGTGAGTCTTTCTCTGTCTCTTTCTCTCTTTCTGTCTGTTTCTATCACTAACACACTCACACACCTACACACACCCCAACACTCCCACACATATGTAAAATTTCCCTCGCAGCATGGTTAATTCAACAATTACATAATGCAGCTCTTATTTTTGATGGTTTTTTTAATTATAATCCCAAATGGTGAGCTACTTTGAGAAGGCAGTGACCACATTTTTACTACAGCAAAATCTCTAGATGCAGCAATTTTCTGACAATTTATTTGACTATAAAGTATCTGGCTGGCTTCAGAGAGAGAGAAAAAAATCACCCAGAGTTTTCAACAGAAGGAACTTCTAAAGGTAGATGAAGCCAACGCATTTCAAGGAGAAAAAAAAAAAGTAGATTAGCCAACGGTGAAATCTCAGCAGTCCCAGGGAGATTGCTCCTCCCTTGAATTTTGCTGAAGCGGGGTTTTCATCAAGTAAGTATTCCCATGAAAGTTTCAAAGTGCTGTGGGTATATAATTCTCACTCTTACAGGAGAAATTTCTTTTTTAAGTATAATTTAAAAATCCATTTTAAAAAGATACATAGCCATTCACAAGAGTAATTTCATCATTAAAAATTTACAAAAAAGTACATAAGTATATAGAATTTTCAGAAGACTGTTTAGTCTATCCCTTTCCTTCCACATTGGTAATTGCTGCTAATTGTTTGTATCTCTCCAGATACTTAAAACTTTTTCATATATTATTTTCATATAATATACAAAGTCCCGCCCACCAGTTTCCTTTCTGTGGATTTCCTCCCTTCCACTCGTGATCATCTTAGCCAGAGATCATTTCCCAGTGCCAGGCTTCACCATGAAATCCAAGCCTTCTACAAGCCTCTTCTAAGAGCCAGGGACAGAATGAGACAAGAGCTCCATCAGCTAGATGAGTGCTCCCAGGACTCTGAACAGGAAGTGAGTGAAACAAGAATCAAGGAATTTTGAGGGTCAGAATCCTCACAGTAGCAGCCACAGAGGTGATGACAGCAGTGGCAGCTGTGGCAACACACTGGCCAGGCTATTCCTGCAGGGGTATGTTGCAGTACTTCCTGCTTCCTGCTTTCCTTCTGAGCTTCCTTGTTTCCTGGTATTTCCGAAGTCCTCTTCCTGTTCCCATTGATTCTGTGAGCTGGTATCCTTTCCATAGCACGCAGACTAGAATTCTGTAAATTCTGTTGTGCCTGTTATTAAAATCATAGGCCAATGTTCTCTTGGTTATTTTCCTAGTACCTATTTCTCCATCATTTTAACTTACTTCAGTATTTTCTGATATGAAAATACTCTTCAATATAACTATCAAGTTACATGCTATTACATTTTTAGAAATCAAATCTGAGAATTTCTAATATTTATAGAAAGTCTTTTAATCCTTTTTAAAATTTTTCTTGTCTTTAATATACAGAAATAGTTTTTTATTTTTAAAAGTCAATACAGCAACATGACAAAGGGAATTTATGAACTACCTGCCGCTAAGATCATGCAGTCAATGGTGAAAGACTGAAAGTTTTCCTTCTAAGAACAAGAATGAGACAAAGATGCCTGCTTTCTCCACTGCTAGTCAACATTGTACTAAAAGTTTTAGCTACAGCAATTAAACAAGAAAAAGAAGCAAAGGGCATTCAAACTATTCAAATTATTTTTAAGAATGGAATTAAAACTATCTCTGTCTACAGATGATATGATTTTATATGTAGAAACACCCGCCCCCAAAAAGGAACAAAAACAAAGTATCCACAAGAAAAATGCTAGGGCTAACAATTGAATTTAGTTACAGGGTACAAGGTCAACACACGAAATTCAGTAGAGTTTCTATATACCAGCAATGAACAATCTAAAAAGAAAACTAAAAAAGCATTTTCATTTACAACAGCATCTAAAAGAATGAATATCAGGGTATAAATTTATCCAAGAAGGTGACATTTTTAAAACTTACTACAAAGCTACAGTAACTGAAATAGTGTGGTACTGACATAAGAATAGATATAAAGACCAATAGAATAGAATTGAAAGTCTCAAAATCAATCCACATATATGTGACCAATTAATTTTTGGCAAGGGGCCAACACCTTCAATGGGGAAAAGTATTCTCCAGTAAATGGTGCTGGGACAACATTCTAAATATAAGAGGCAAAAACATAAAATTTCTGGAAGAAAACACAGGGAAACTTTCATGATCATAGATTTGACAGTGAGTTCTTAAAATTCATTTGAACTCTGCTATTTTTAAGTAGGTAATTTCTCTCTTATTTATGACTATGATGTTTTGTAGTTTTATCATCGATATAGACTTTTAAAAATATAAGCCATTCATTCTTTGATAAAATGAAAATAATTGTTAAGGCTGAGAATCATTTTTAAAAAACAATGGATGCTCATCTTAAGCATTTTATTTAAACTCAAAGAGATAAATTTACATTATTTGGTAAGTTTTTGATGTGGCACAAAGCTTTTCCTTTGAGATGGGTCTGCTGGTCAGATTTTTAAAATTATTTTTCTTTCATGAACCACATGCATAATGACTTGTCTACAATTTGTGATTTTAGTGTCTTTATAGTGATGGTAAAAACTTAAAGGCACTGTTGTAAGTCTTTGTTTTTACCACATTCCAGATACTTATGATTTTTAATTCCAATTTTACAGGTCCTGTGCCCAAACCTAATTTCACATCTAATTTTTTTATGTGGCATGTGTTTATGGAATTTGCCCCAAAGCATTCAATTTCATTTTTCTTGAAAATTCTTGGTTTAAATATTGATAATTTATTGGTTTGCATAACTAACATAACACGTACAACTCTCTTTTATAGTTAGGCACAAAACACAACTGACTTTTTAAGAACAGAATTCAACTTGTGGAAGCAGTAAGTGCATCAGTGTGCCACGTAGTCACTGCCTCGTTCTGAGTACTTATCATTCTGTGAGAATCATTAAGAAAGGATGGAAAAAAAAAAAGAAAGAAAGGATGGAGGTAGCACATTAATTTCCTGGTCAGTCAAGAGAGAGCTGATTCAGTTAAGAGAACTGCTCTGTTTCTCTTATGCAGAACTCACCGCAATATTTGCTGCCATCTGAGCAATCATGCCTTTCCCAGTTCTGGGCTCTTCTGTTATATATTTCCCAGAGATGTCTCTTCCCTCTCTATTCTCATAATCAAGGAATCTTAGATGTATATGGCTCATTTCCAACTTATTTTCCATTTCACTTAACTGTTTTCTCATGTGTTCATCCTCTTTGTATCTCTGGGTTGCCTTTTTGGGCTTTCCCCCCGAGATCTCTCTCCCCATTTTTTCATTCTTACTCTAGCTATGTCTAGCTATTATTTAAGCAGTCCCTGGGTTTTCTATTTTGATAGTATATATTTTACCTTCAAGTGTTTATTTCCTTTTTCAAGTCTAATATTTTTTGCAGTCTTATTCTTAGGCTGACCAGACATCCTGTCTTAAACAGGACAGAAAGCAAGGTACTGTCTTGTTTCAAATGGTACGTATCGTCAGCCTACTGACACCTTGAATTTAGCCCAGTGAGACTAGGCTGACCATACGTAATGTAGTACCGTAGTTTTCTGTCCTGTTTAAAATGGGACATCTTGTCAGTATACTTGTCTATTTACTGAGTTTTCTATTTTTTTCATTTATCTCTTTATTTAAAATATTTTTAAAATAATTTTTTGAAATTACCTAATTTTCTGCTGTTCTTGAGGTGCTAATATAACTTTGTGTTACATCTGCTTACTCTCCTCCTATGGTTGTTTCTATAAGTCATTAGGTATAGAGGCCCTGCACCCAGACTCCTTGTGTCCTTAACCTGGTCGTAAAATACTATTGTTATGATTCAGTAGAAAAATTTTCTCTCAATTTCACTTTCATTACCCCCTTCCCCAGATAAAAGATATGGTTAGTTGTGTTCATCAATTTCATAAGAAAAAAGCAAATTAAGTAGAACTTAAACACAAAAATATATTTAGGTTTGCAAATCTTGCTTCCATGACTTAAAATATGGAGGTAATAGATACTACCTCCAAGTCCTTACAATACACAATTATTTGTTTGTTTGCTTATTATTGCCCACAACTAGACAGAGAACTCCTTGGATACTTTGAAAAGACAATAAGTAGAGTTTTTCTGATTCCTTTTTCATAGAGCTCCCTTTGTGAGCTAGAAGAATCAGAATCTCAGTTTCAGCTCTTTGTCTCAGCCACAGGTTGTCCCTGTGCACTAAAGAGCATGCAACATTAGTGTCCTCAGGTCAGAACCCACACAGGTTATTATTATCCAGTTTTTATGCTGGATTTTTAGTTCTCTCTTTATTTCTGGAAACTGAAGTTTTATTATGTTATTTTGCGTGTGTCTTTATTTTTTAACTTGATTATTATGTATTTGTTATTTTGTATTTAGCATGGGTTTTCTCATGTTTTTGGAGGGGAGTGGATGTTTATGGGGAACGTGTCTTTTACCATTCAGCTAAAATCACCCAAGGATAGATTCTAGAAGTATAATTTTGGGTCAAAAAACATGTGCAGTTAAATTTTTGAACTGTTTCTAAATTTTCTCCCCTCCCCAAATTATTCCATTAAACCCTCTCTCCTACTGTGTCTGGGAGTGACTACTGCTCACACTACACACACACACACACACACACACACACACATATATATTTATTGGGGTGACATTGAATAGTAAAATTATATAGGTTGCAGGTGTACAGCTCCACAGTACATTGTCCATGTGTTATGTGTTCATCATTCAGAGTCAGTTCTCTTTCCATCACCATATATTCAAGTCCCTGTCCCTTCTCCCCCACCTCCCCTTACCATCCCCACTTACCCTCAGGTAGCCACTAAACTATTGACTGTGTCCATGAGTTTTGTTTCTTTGTTGTTTTCAATTTCATGTTCCATATATGAGTGAAATCATGTAGTTCTTGATTTTTCTGTTTGGCTTATTTCACTTAGCGTGATGGTCTCAAGATCCACCTATGTTGTCATAAATGGCCCTATTTCTTCTATTCTTATAGCTGAGTAATATTCCATTGTGTATATGTACCACAGCTTCTTTATCCAGTCATCTGTCAGAGGACACTTTGGATGTTTTATGACTTGGCCACTGTAATTAGTGCTGCAATGAATATTGGGGTGCACATATCTTTGTGGTCTGATGTTTTCAAGTTTTTGGGTAGTTACCCAGAAGAGGCATTGTCAGGTCATATGGTAACTCTATTCTTAGTTTTTTACGAAACCACCATACTGTCTTCTATAGTGGTTGTACCAGTTTGCATTCCCACCAGCAGTGTATGAGAGTTTCTGTTTTCCCCACATCCTCTCCAGCACTTGTTATTCCTTGTCTTGTTGATAACAGCCATTCTCACTGGTGTGAGGTGATATCTCATTGTGGTTTTGATTTACATTTCCCTAACAGCTAGTGAAATTGAGCATTTTTCATGTATCTGTTAGCCATTTGTTTGTCTTCATGGGCCTCATATTTTTTACTGTACAGTATATTACCATTTTAGAGGAAAAAATTCTGTGTCATGTGATCTACTTTTACTACTATGAATGACTTTGAGAATGTCTTCATTTTTATGTTTAATCTGTGACTGTCTGTCTACATTCTTTCTGAAAGGCTAACATCCTTTCTAATACTTGTACTTTCTTCACCTCAGTGGATGAATGATAAATAATAATTACCAATGATCATGGTATTACCTCATTTTATATTGGCATAGATAGTGAGAGGTATGCAACACCCTTTCTATTTTATAAGGAAGACTTTACACCCAAGAAATAGAAGTTAAGTGATTTAACTATTTTGTCTAAGGTCACACAACTATGAAATTCAAAAATCAAACCCAAGAGTGTGGTTCTAGTGTTGATGCTTTAAAAATATTACTATATTACTCTGAATAATGAAGCCAGCCCTAAAGCTCACCCCAGACTATGTTTAAAGAAACAAACAAGAAACAACTTTGAAAAATAAATGGAAATTCTAAATTAGGGCTAAATACTTATAATGGAATGTCAAGATTCTCTCTCTCCAGCACAGAATTTTATTATCTTAGAAGTTGGAATCTATAGACCTGGGATTTTTTTCTAGCTGTAGCAGAACATGGTAAGTAAGGATGTTTGATAATCACTGCTCAATATTATTTAATAAAAGGTTTAAATTAATTGGCTATTACAAAACACCCCACAAAATAGAAGGTCTATCACACGTCTATATGTTTTCTAGCAATCATTATTACCAACTCCACTTATGTACTCTGAGGCTATCAAGCCTGTGCTTGGTTAGTAAGAGAACTTTGGCAGTATGAGGTAATAAGCTTCCTAAATAGGCCAACCAAAAGAATGCTTTATATTGGCAGCTGAGAAAAGCCTCTTTGCTCACCATCTCCTTCTCCAAAATGAATCATTAATGAGTTCAACAAGCATTTATTGAAGCCAGAACTGAAAGCGAAGATACAAAAAGAACATGCCAGGTGGCAGGTTACAGTAGTTTAAAAGGATAGGTAAAAGGGGGTCCTTTTGGGCTTGAAATAGCAACCATTGTCATAATTAGCAAAATGTTAGCTCGAGAGCTCAAAATTTAAATAGAATATGATCTTTTCTTGATGACTCCTGCCCCCATCTTTTGAAGGTACTCGTTGAGTCTGACCCTTGCCATGTAGTAGTTCCACCAATTGCCTCAACCTTCTCAACCAAATGATCTTTTTACTACAAGGTGTCTAAGAGGTCAGACAATTAATTTTGTGAACTGAGCTATGGTCACCTTTGTAGTACCCGCATTAGGAAGCTATGCATCGACACCAGTGCCTAGTTCATCCTTCAATGCAATTTTGGAACTCTTTCTGGAATGGCCATCAGAGCTGTCATTGTACCCAAAATCTGACAATTAAGTTTACAAACTTGTCACTGTGGAATTACAGTGGCAGCACTGTGCAAACAGCTCGGTAAGGTGTCATGACCTTGCCAAAGTACGAAAACAGCTCTGATAGCCATTCCAGAAAAGGAGTTCCAAAATTGCTTTGAAGGGTGAACTAGGTGCTGACATGGGTACATGGCTTCCCAAGGGGAGTGCTTAGAAGATGACCATAGTGATATTCAGCAATGAGGTATGCAGCACTTTTCCTGGGTGACTTTGCAAAATCAATTGTCAGACCTTGTACAATATGCCTTTCATGTGTGGAAAGAAAATTCATGCTCAACCTGTAAAATCCTAGCAGATGGTACAGCAATTTGTATATACATACATGCATACACTGTATATTCCTGGAGAATGAATCAGATTCATGTTATACCTATTTAAATGTTTCATTATATTTAATTTTAATTCATTTATTCATAGTTTTAACCTTGGTAAGAACATTCATTATTTAAATTAATAGACAGGTAAACAGCATCAACAAAACTGCAGCATTTAATGTTGAAGATAACTGACATGCATGAAGTCATTGTATTAAAATATTGGTTTTTCTATTGTTTTGCACAGATGGTGCTAGTAATTAATACTATGCTATTTTTTTCATCAGAGGGTTCCTTGTTGACAACATTCACAGGGCATACAATAAATTGCAACATTATACCATTTGAAGAGATGATGTGTGGTTTGTAGATTTGTTACTGGTAATATATTATCACAGATGCAAATTTTATGTTTCTAATGGTCAATGCACTATTGAATTTAATAAAGTAAATAAAAATTGGGCAATGTAATCTATTCCAGAAATAATTCTTAACTGTATATTTGATCACAGATGTGTAAAAATATATTCTATGCCAGCTGGTCTGAAAACAATAACAATTTTAAGATATAGAGGTATTTAAATGACTGAAGGTAACAAGGAACAATATTACTTACTTAATAAAAGATGCCTCTGAAGGTATCTTTTGTGAGTGGATGCATTCTTTGACATACCAGAAATACTAGGGAACTTCAGTAGTGTGGTTATAGGAGTATATGAACACATAGCCTTAAAGACAAATTTTAGAACCCTTCTTTTTGTAAGCAAAGACTCTGTTTAGCAAAAATCCTCAGTACACTGATTTACCAATTACATGATGAGGAAGAACAGTTCTATGGCTTCCATCTGGATAAGTCATTCTTCAGGACTCTCAAAAAACATATCTGAATTTTGCTAGCACCTCCTATCAAGGGCATCAAAAGTAGAAAATGAATGTTAGTAGATCTCTTCTTATTCTTCTTTTGTAGGAATCACAATATAACAAGCTAGTTTCATTGCTGAAGGATTAAATTATCATTCCTTATTTCTAAAGTGGCAATGGAAGTGCTGTTTAAATTACATTCAACTCTCAAAACAGTAAATTACTGGCCAGAGAATTATCCATTGTCAAATAAGATTTTTAAAGTGAGGAAATATAAAAGTAAACAAAAGGCACCATTTATTTCTAGCTTTGCCTTCAAAAATGATTAGGTTAGAGCCTTCATGAGACCCTTGCAAGTCTTCAGTGAGTTGCCCTGGTTCCTCTCTGCCAATGGTCCTGGTTCTTAATAAAGAAACTTCCTAATATGACAGACTAGAACGCAAGGATAGTCTCAAAATCATCTCTTTCAAGAGAACTTAAAGGATAATCATTTTTCATATTACAGTGTGTCAACTTTCTAGTTGTGTGTCACTATTACTCAGTTTTGCGTGTGAGGAAGCAGACCCTTTTAGTCTAACACAGGAACTTAGCACCGAATAGGGAATGTAAAATGAATTGCAAAGTAGAATAGTATTCTGGGTTTTGTTTGTTTTGTTTTTTAATCAAGGAGTCACCAGTATTCGCACCCTTGCTCTTGAGTTCTGAAGGCTGGTGTGGAATTCTATAACTTGTTGGAAAAATGGAGCTCAATTATTATCCTTGGCAGAAAAGTGACTCATTCCTAACTAGATCCAGAGCCTGTCTGGGCTTGCAACCATGAGAGAGTTCCATGTTCTCTTTAAATGTTCTTTCTGTGTTCACCATGAAAGGGGGTGTCCAGTTAGAGGTTAAGAGCATGAGTTTTAAGTCAGACCAAATGGAGTTGTAATCCCAGGTTTTCACTTATTAGCTGAATCTCATGGACATGTTTCTGATACTCACTACGACTTGGTTGGCTGATCTGAATTTGTAATCCCAAGCGGCAGAGTAACCAATCAGAATTCAGCAAGGCCTGACACGCAAAGGCTGTACTCTTGTTCCATCCTCTCTATTGCTGTTAGTTGCCCTACACCTCATAATGAACTATTGAATAATAAAAAGAAAGATTTCCTTTTGCTGATAGTTTTGAAGATTGTGCTGACTCGGGGTTTAAAAAGATGTAAATAATTTCCCAGTACATAGTCCTCATAACAGAGGCTATAGCCATCATTGCTTACAGGCTGGATCTGGCACATTTCACAGCTTCTAAGCTCACATGATTCCACAATTGCAGGAACAGCCAGAATAGGCAGTGTCACTGCCTGTGGCTGGGCAGACAGGGCTAGTAAGGACTGAGAGATCATCTACAAGCACACCTTCAAGCTTTTACCCCTACAAGGCGGTGTTTGTCCAGAGGAGACAGCTTTAAAGTGCTGAATAGACTAGTGGGAACCTTGATTAGTGTCCTAAATATATGTAAAATTAAAGACTGCTGAGGATACAGCTGTGTTCAGCAATCCTCCTGTGACTTGTGTTGTGACCCTCTAAGAAAGAAATGGAAGTAGGTAAGTAAGCATGATTTTGAGGATACAAATGTGAAAGGTGGGAGAAAAATCTAGAAAAGAGGTCACAAATAAAAAGCTGCATTTGGTTCTAGAAAACTCCTCACTCTGTGCCATCGAATGATCGAAATCTTTTTTAAAAATGATTTGTCATAATATCCATTACAAATCTGATGTTTCTACTATTATTAGGATGTTATATTCCCTTTAGATACATTATGGCACTTGTGGTAGAGAGATAGTCATTATTTTTGAATCAAAATAATTGGTCACTCAGTCTTCTACAGTTCTCAATATGGAGTGAACAGAGAGACCTGATTTGTTCATTGTCAGTACTGTCTGGTTAACTAGAATATGAAGAAGGTAATGTGAAGAAATGCAGATGTACTGTTTATGAGGCAAATTATGAACTCTCTAATGATGGTATCATTCTCCAAATGGTTCCTTGTTCAGAAGCTCTTCCTCTAATACAAGATGTCAGGCATAAGTAAACTCTGAAATGAGATATTCATTCTTTCACATCTTTGCACAACAGTAAATACACATTTTATATCTATGGAGAAAGTGAGATCCATGATGCAGAGGGTAGTAGCAGACAGCAATAAATGGCGTTTGGAAGAAGATAAAAGGACATACTTACAGAAGTACAAGCATGTTGCATTGTTACTCCTAAATGTATTACTATAGCAGATCAAATTTTCTGAAAATGACCATGGAAACATATTATCTACTTTCACATGATGTTCTTCACGTGCTCTTTCAGAATGTGCTCTTCTGTTTCAATGACTAGAATACAGCAGAAGTGATACTGTGTGACTTTTAAGGCTAACTCATAAAGGGTAACACAGGCTTCATCTGGCTCTTTCTCTCAGAATGTTCACCACTGGAGCCTAGAAACACCATGTTATAAGGAAGCCCGGATCACAAGGAGAGACCAACCAAATGTAAATGTTCTAGTTACCTGCCTCAGCTAAGGTCTCAGCCAATAGCCAACGTGAACCACTAGACATGTGAGTAAGGACTAAGCCTTCAGATGACTCCAGGCTCAGCCTTCAAGCTGTCCTAGCTGATGCCAAGTAGAGTGGAGATGAGGTATCCTCACAGAGTCTTACACAAGTTGCAGACTTGTAAACAAATTAAGAAATGTTCTTTTAAGCCACTGTGTTTCAAGATGGTTTGTTAAACAAAAATAAATAACTAAAACAATCATAACGATCATAAATAACTGGATGAGATTGTAATGATTGTTTCTAATATAAATAAAAATAGTAGAATGATTTTAAAATAGTGTGTAGGAAATTTATTTTGAATAAGCTGTGCCTATCACATATTAGGTACATAATACAAATTAATTAATTTAATTTACTTGGAAATCACATTCTAATAAAGCAAGGCAGCTGGACTTACCATGCTATACTCTTAACCAGAAGATTAAAGAGTCAATAAGAAATAGTAAAGAGGTATCTGTAATCTTAGCATGCAGAGTTTTTTTCCCCTTTCTTTTGGTGTTTGTATTCTATGATTCTTGTACAGTTAACAAATTTCCATACAATATAATTCAAGTTGGGCTGACAATAATGGTTCTTTAACATCCTGTCACATGGGTGATGTGTGATCTAGTCTGGCTAATAAGAATTCTGCATCCCCTGATGGTGTAACGATTCGCTCAAGGATGGGCTAGTCAGCAAAGAAGAGCCAATCTCTCTCTCTCTCTCTCTCTCTCTCTCTCTCTCTCTCTCACACACACACACACACACACACACACACACACACACACTGTAAAGATGCCAGTAACCATCTCCCTGCTCCTGGTTAAATCCTGATTAAAAATGAAACTCATAGACACAGTCAATAGTATGGTGGTTACAAGAGGGGAAGGGGGGTTGTGAGGAGGTAGAAGAGACTAAAAGTGGTCAATGTGATTGAAGGAGACCTGACTTTGGGTGGTGGACACACAATATAATATACAGATGATGTATTATGAAATTGTACATTATGAAACTTACATAATCTTATTAACCACTGTTACCCCAATAAATTTAATAAAATTAAAAACAAAGAATAAAACCTGAATAAGGAAAAGTGGAGCCAAGCCATGAAAATAGAGAATAAGCTCTTGGTGATGCCACAGAAGACTGTAGAGTCAATCATGCCTCAAGTTAATCTCACTCTTCTTCTTTTCAGTTATAGAACCAAAAGTTCTCTTTCTTTGCTAAGATTTTGGTTACTTGTTATCAAAAACTGGCATTAAATTGGTATCCTAATTTGTGCTGGTGGAAACTTTTCAATCAGTATGAGTTGTCTGGAGAAGGAGAGGGATAGAAACATTAGGAGATTACCATGCTGTTTTCTTAAAGGTCATACGGGGAAAGTTAGTCCAGGTGAAATTATAGCAACAATTCCAAAGTCAGCATCTAAAAAGGAAGTAATTCAATAATGGGAGAACATTCTAAATTAAAGAAATTTTAGCTATATAATCACAAACTCAATATTAGAGAAATGAAGAAGTATCCAAAACATAAAAGCTGACTCCGATCCATGAGACTAAATGAACTACTATCTGTTTTGCTGTAACTGAATGGCTTCATTTCCCCCAAACTCTTAGAAAACAAAAATTGTGTTACAAAAATCATTGTTTTAGAAGAAATAAGACAGGTTAAAGCCTAGATAGTGGCAGACTTACTATAGCAAATTTTTTTTCTTAAAGATATTTCAGCGATAAATGGATTCTCTTGTTGGAAGTGTATTCTGTACTGAAAGCTAAAATAATAAATTAGTTGATCAAAAATGACCAAATCAACCCAAACACTAGTCAATCTTGAAGAACACTGAACAACATGAAAGCATTTTTAGATCATTAAAATACATTTTAAAATAGGTCTCAACTGTAAGTAATAAAATGAAAGCATCATCTGAGAAGTCAACCATTCAAAGTAGCTAGATGTTTGCATGAACAAGCAGTGGGCTGTTTCCTATGTGACTATTATACCATCTACAGATGCTGGCATAATGCAAATAATTGTCCGTAACTAACCAATTGTATTATATACATAGAAGTTGTAAAATAGAGCAGTACTTACTTTTAAAAATGGACATTTTTTTCAGCCTGATTTATTAGGGTTATCTCTGACAAACGTGAACTTTAAATGGCAGCTATGAAAGATGGGGTAAGAGGCATATACGTCAAAAAACATTCTAAAATGTTGCATGAACTGCTAAGAATTGCCCCAGGAAATTATAACCCAGAGGTAGGTAGACTTTCAAAAATGCTAATATTACTACTACTAACAACAATAATTATACAACGGTAATAATTCTAGGAGTGGTCTTTTAAATACATATGGAATAAGAACTAGGGAGGGATTGGTCCACCTCACAGAACAGACAACACAGAGTTACAAATGACAAAACTAGTGTGCTTCTATTTCACAACTGTCTTCTATCAAAGAGAACTAAATGAAGAAAGGGAAAACAAACACATTTGAGGGAATTAAATGAAAAGAAAGCTAAGTATCAAGATACTGTGACAAAAGCTCATGTCTCTCAACCCAGAAAAATTGCATACCACAATACTAAAAGAACTTACTGCTGTGTGCCTGCAACTGCGCTAGTAATTTCTGTGGACTCTTCAATAGGAGAAATGCCAGAAATCTCTTGATAGTTAAATGTTCAAAGTTTTAAAAGGGGGGATAAAATTGGACACTAGCAAGCCTGATTTTTATCTTTTATAAATCTGAGATTTATTATTAAATGGTTTGAAAAAATATTTAGAAAAGAAAGCAATGATGATTAGGAGCCGGTAGGGGTTCACCAAGAATAAGCTATGCACTACTGATATTATATAATATCTACTTGCTCAGAAATATTGTAAGGAAGGGAAACAACAAGTCAACAACAGTGTATTCCTGTTCCTTCACTTCTTAACTGTGGCTGTGTTCACAAATACAACAGTACAAGTTAACTATAAAACATGGTTATGTAAGCTGAAATCTTTTTCACAATCTGTATAAAACATTTAAGAGCACTGCAGACGATTAAGACAATAGAACATGGTGATTAGAACACAGATTCTGGAGATGCATAGATGCCTGGTTTTGCCACTTACTCTGACTTTGGGCAAATCATGTAATTTCTCTGCATCTATACATCTTAAAACATAAAAAGTATAGTGTCTACTCATGGGTTTGTTGTGAAAGTTAGATCAATAAATACCTGACAAGCACTTACAAAAACGTCTGGCACAAAGTTAGAAATGTTAACTTTTATTGTCACTATTACAATGGCTCAAATTAGGACAAAGTAGAGAAACAAACTTTAGGAAACTATGAGTATTTGTATCTTTAATTAAATGAATAAAAATAAGTAAGTAGCACTGATTAATGAATTGATCAACATTATTTATCATTTATTTAAATGAACGCTGAGTACCTAGTGTGTATCGGGCACCGCAGTAAGCACTAAGGACACAGATAGAAAGACAAAGTCAAAATGACCCTAGTGTCATGACAAAGACTCTTCTCTGTTCAATGTTACCACCACTATTTACATGCAATGTAGGCATGTTTTGAGAAATCTAAATGACATAAAGCTAAAATAGAGTACAAATTTACTTGGAGGCAAAATCAGAATAGAAAGATATTTTGAAAAATAGAACACAAAGTTTAAAGAAAACTAAAATTTAATAGAATAAAGCTAAATATTTCTATTTGTAAATATAATTTTAACTGAAAATAATGTATGCTAATGCTGACAGAAAAAAAATAAAAGATAGAGAGAGGGAAATATCTTTAATTCTCCATATTATTTCCATGTTATATTATATCCCTACAATATTTTTACTATATGTGTAGGTATGAATAGTTTTACAATACATATATATGAGAGGGCTGTCCAGGAAAAAATCTAGCTATAAATGCCTCTATTTTTCATATTACATGCCTGGATACTATCCAGACAGCCCTCTTATAAGTTTACAAGTGGCATGCAATGCTTATAACAGGGGAGGAAAGAGCCTTGTGAAGTTGTCCAGCAGTCACACCAGAGCTGGATTGCAGATATGAGTATGGACACCACTCCTCTGAGGCGACAGGAATGAACTACACACTATTTGATTGAGGAGGAATGAGATATTTCTCCTGGAATTTAGGTAACTTCAAGGGAGGTGAGAGTGCCATGACTTAATAACAGTAATCAGAGGGACACAAATAGGCACCTTTCTTGGCAGGGGTATACTAATCA
This sequence comes from Lyroderma lyra, assembly GCA_004026885.1. NCBI lineage: Eukaryota > Metazoa > Chordata > Mammalia > Chiroptera > Megadermatidae > Lyroderma > Lyroderma lyra. The sequence continues at coordinate 112,562 of PVJL010002806.1, forward strand.
TTAACTCATAGTGAAAACCAGCTAAGTTGACTTTTACATTGGGTATTACGATTTAAAATAGAAGAAAAGCAGAAACCACAGCTTGTTAGACAAACATATTCGGTTTGGATCAATGCCTTTTCCCAAGACAGTCATACTATAAAACTCACACAAAAATGCACACACACACATATACAATCACATCTTCTATCAGCGTTAATTGGGAGAAGTTGACTTTTAAAGGACAAATGCTCGTAACAAAACCAAATCTTTTTTAAGTACTTAGTTTGTGCCAGACATCATGCTAAGTGCTTAATATATATGAACAGATTTACAACAATTTTCTAAGGTAGCTTCTATTACTATCTCTACTGCAGAGGTAAGAAAGCTGGAGCACAGAGAGAACAGTGATTTACCTGGCACCACCCAGCTGGTGGATGGCACAGCTGGGATGTGCACCACACGTTCTGGCACCAGAACCCATGTAGTGAAACCTCAACTTCATTGTAAGGTTGGAAATTGAAACCACAAAAGTAAACTAAAAATAGAAGTAATGCATTCTGGGGGGAAAGCAATTGGGAAAAATATTATAAAGGAGATCCCCCAATTTTTTGAATTTTGGATTTTCATAATAAAATATTTCAAAAAGTTCATTGATTTATTTGCAAGAATAAATTTTTTGAATAAAATCCCATAAAAATGTACACATCTATTTTATTAATTAAAGTAATATTCTATAATTCTAGAAGCTAGTAATATTTACCTAACACATGATTTAACTTTTTCTTTTCAACATACAGATAAATGATAATAACAAGGTTATTTTTCATCTGTAAAATGGGGTTATTTGTGTCTTCCTCTTTTAATGGTATAAAATTATATACTTACAATTATATTTTTAGTTTCTAAATTAAATCTATTTCATTAGTCTATCATTTAAGTAAAATAAAAGTCTGTGCCCACATAGTCCCCATTTGCTATGGCACCTTTCCTCAAATTGCCTATCTCAGAAGAATTGCCTCGTGGTTGCAATAGAGAATTATCTTTGAATTTCAATGTTTATAAACTGATGGTACTCCAGCCTTCAACTCTTTATTTCTAATCCATCTACAGCCAAATGTGAAAATAATTTTTTCTAATCTCCAGCTCATTTTCTTTTTGCCCTAGACATTCTCTCTCTCTCTCTCTCTCTCTCTCTCTCTCTCTCTCTCTCTCTCTCACACACACACACACACACACACACACACACACACACACACACACGGGCTGTCCTGAAAGTATCCAGCCATAAATAAATAGAGGTACTATAAAAAATAAAGGCATTTATGGCTGGATATTTTCTCTAGACAGCCCTTGTATATTTATTTCTTTTACTCAAATTTCCCATGTGGGTTTCAAATTCTGACTAAGGAAATTTAAGAACCACATTCCTGAAGTCTTTCTCCTTCTATGCACATTTTCTTACACTTCTGTGTATTTACAATACGGCTCTTCTTTGTAAAACTCTGGATTGAAAACTTACCTTTCTAGAAACCCATACTTGTATAATTTATTAGCCATAACCTTGTCTTTACAATGTATTACCTTAGCATAGATTAGTTATCTCTATTCATCCACGTTGCTCAAGTTTTATTGTTATGATGTCATTGTGGTGATAATCTTGGATGGACCAAGACTTCCAAATATTGATGAGTGGTCCACTTGTTGCAAGGACTTAATAAAACCCAGAGACATATGTAGAGTGAAGTGGTACAGGAATTCAAATTCCACAAATGTTAAAGTTGTAATTAATCTGTGTTTCTTTGGGACTTGGAAATGATCACATTTTCCTTTGTGTTACAGTTAGATTATAGATAACTGTCTACTACACAGAGATGCAGACTAGGTGCTCACTAAATAACTGTTAATTACATTATAATGGTTTTATTGTGACACACATTTAAAATTAGAAATCTATCACATGTGGTCACATATTTTTATGAAAACCATGCTTTTAGATACCACTCATAATACCAGTACATTTCTGTGAAAGTAATTGATGTTTATAATAATCTGGACCAGTAAGGATTTTATAGGAATATGAGGCAGAATCTTTTAAAACAATAATGCAATCCAAGAACTAGGGGGCATGACTCTCAAGCGATCATTTCTTTGGTAAGCCCCTCCTCGCATATGAATTTACATTTACAAATAAAAACATAGAATTAATTTTGCTTTTGTTTTTAATTCAATAAAGACAATAGTGTTTTAAATATATATTTTTCTCAAGTGAATATAAATCAATATTTTAGGAAATAAAAATGATTTTATTTATATTTTAATGTTTAAATTCTTAAAGTGAAACATCTCTTAGAAAAACTCACTGTATTAATTTTTGTTTAATTCCTTGCCTTATTCCTCAAAATTATATTCATAAAATATGTACAGTTTGAATTAACTATTTATATATACTCGAAAATCACAATTTTCATCCCTAACTCCAGCCAAAGAGGTAACAGTCAGAAAGCTCAGAATACTGAAAGTCTTCTTATATTAAATTAGCAATATCAATAAATTCTTCTACTCTAATCTTTTTATATTTTTATAAAGTTTTAATTAAATGTGGAAAGATTATTTTACAAGATAAAATTGGTTATATTTTATGCTTCAGAAAAAATACAAAGAAAGTTTTCATTTCTACCCAATGTTTGAACAGAAATAAGTACCTGATATATGCTGATATGCAAGTATGTAAGAAATAGATTATCAACATTTATACACAATTAATTCTTTCTTTACCTTATTCTTCTTTTCCAATCTTAGTCTCATATTAAAAAAATGGCAGGAAAGAAGAATACTAACTGCATAACACTACTTATGTTTCAGTAAATATGCTAAGTATTTTCATATTTTTATTGTCATAACAAATCTTTGATATAGGTATTATTTTTCTAATTATTACAAATGAGGAAATTAAGGTCTCATTATTGATGTCATAAAGATGATAAGTGATCAGTCAGAATTAAAAACAACAGCTGTCTATTTTTTAGTCTGTTTCCTTAATAGTTTTTTAAAAAAACAACTACATTTCTGTTGTTAGGAAAGATTGTAATTAATATCTAGAAGGTTGTGGAAAATACCCTAGTGAGGTTTCTAAGGTAGGGAACTACATTTGCTTTAAGTATCATCCTCAAGTGAGGGCGGGGAGGGGCCTTGTAGTTCCATTTGTCTCTTTAAAACATAATTTCCCGTTCCCTGTGAGACAGTGATTCAACTATTTTAAAATACAGATTGCTGTATTATACTTGTAAAATTTTGAGTACCTCATGTCAATACAAGATATACATAAGCTATCTATACTTGAGAATCAACAATTTGGTAAACATCTTCAGATACCTTTAAAACAATCTCTAGGTTAATATAAAAGAATAATTGGAATGTGTTTTATTAGAATTAACCACAAGCTATTGCTGAGAAAAGACCACTTAACAGATTTGGGTAAGTCCCAAATCTTTGCACATTGCACAAAATTTCCGTCCTTCACTGCACAAAACAGTGCAAGGATAAATAGGAGATTCTCAAAGTCTGCCTCTTAATTGATGAATGTCAGTATTCAGTGACCCACAGTAATACCTTATGAGAAGCTGAGGAAAAGAACAATCGTATTCGAGAGTTTGGGTATAAAACATGAGAGATTAAAGACTCTTTGAACCTTGTTCCTTATCACAGGAACCACCTGACCTGAACAGAACAGGAGAAAGTGTTCAAGTATATTAAGTTTTTTTTTTCCAGAACTGAGTGAGTTTATACCCCCAGGAGTTAGAATAAGAAAAGGCGAAGAATCAAACAACAAATCCTTAAATATTTCACTTTTGAAGATGTACATGATGCTTTTACATCTGTGAGGAAGATGCGATTGATATGTTTGGCTCTTTGGAATAAGCATAGGAGAGTTTAAATTTTAGAAGGAGGTGGTTCTGAAGGAGCAAAAAGCCAACCAGAGGTAGTAAACAATTCAAGTCCATTCAGGTACAAAGAAAAGAGGAAGGAGAAGACAGAAGATGAAGGGATCCATCCATCATGCACAGTGCAAATAAAGGGCTGTCACTCATTTTCCTAATGCCAAAAAAAGAGAACTATTTAGCAATTTTTGACACTAAGAAAATCATTTGTAATAGTCTTCTTTACTTTTCAATTCATCCTCACATTTAAAAGAGAAAAAAAAACCCATTCAATTGTTTCTATTATAAGTCAGTTCATCATTTATGAATCCATGTCAGTGTCTCAGTTTTTTCAGTGAAATAGCTAATTTATATCATATTTGCAGTCCCCACTATATAGTGAATCACTGCTGTTGGATTCAGTCTGTCATCTGACACTGAGCATCTCAAAACCATTTGCATCACTCTTCTTGTTCGGATCTGCAAATATGGTAATAATTAGGAATGTGATACCTTAAATTCATTTAAAATACCAGTGAATTTAAAATATAATAATAAAACCAGCATAACTCATAGTTTACAGAAAATTGTAAACTATGTAAACTGTTACAATTTAATTATATGTATAACATTGCAGTGATTTCAGAGTAGAAATATAAAATATAATTTTTATAAAAAACATACATTCCCATCAATATATTTATAACTACAATATGTAGCATTTTCAAACTATGAGCTAAATGCATACTATGAAAAATATTTGAGTTTTAAATTATAATATTTATTTCAAAATACAATGCCAGGACAAGTTTCCCCAAATACACCTGCAATTTTTAAGTCCTTTTAATTCATGCCTTTAAATGAAAGGGTTGAGTATACAAGGTCAGTGAAATACTTATTTATGGTTGAAATGTTTTTGGTACGTCTATTTTAAGAAAGGTGATTTTTCATTTCATTTTGAAAATTGCTTTAAAATGTTTAGCTGACTATACAAAAATTACTCAATGTGCAATGAGCAGTTTCCTCTAGGTAGCCTAAGAATTACATAGGATTTTACAATTAAGATGATTAAGTTAAACTGTATCAGTTAACTGTTTATATGTTTTTTTATAATGCTCACTATATTAATTGCTTTACTGAAACTATAAAACCATTTTTCTCTTGAATGTTTTTTCTCTGTATTCATTTTGGTTTACTTCTGAGGAAAAATACAGTATCTATATTTAAATCACTCATTTGTAATAGAGACCTTAGTACCCCACTGTCAGTATTTTATGTTAGGATGGCTTATGATTATGAAGATCCTTGTTTTGTAACTGAAACAAGTATCTCCAAAGAATATCACTGCTGACTGTCTCATTTTCCCTAGGAAATGTACTACTCAACTCAGTTATTTTTGAAAACTATGATTATTATTATTTTACCTTTTGAAGTTCTACTAAATTAAGCATGCATAGGACCTACTTAACTGGTGAATATTTTTAGATATTTTCATTCTCATTTTCTCTGGTCAATATTAGCAACTCTTCTTTCTGAGCTAAAAGAACACATCAGCCTTGTCATGCAAGCCAGCAGAAACAGCAGATGTGTGAGCATCTAAACGCAGGAAGGATGCACAGCTGAAGCCAACCTGCAGTATTAAGGAGACCTTCAGTCCTAACAAGTGACCGATTCCAGGAGTTGGGGAATTAACATACAACAGATTTAAAGATCAAAAATGAAACGATCTACAATTAAGCAAGGTTTTGTAATTTTATTTAGAAATTGCAAGAATCCTGGAACCGGAAGTTTTGTATTTGTGATTCTTGAACTGTACACTTTGTAGAATGACTTCAACAACTAAACCTTCTCTAAGCCAAAAGAGATTTCGAAGTGTAACTATTTACAAGTTATAATGAGGAGAAATCAAGTCTCTCACAAACGAGAGTTTATCTTAAGACTGAGGAAAATAGTCCGAACGACTACTGAGAAATGATTATGATTATTTTTATAGTCTTCTTATTTCTGTCCAAGGTCTCTAGGTATATGAAGAAGAAAAATTAAACAAAAACAAACATTTCATATGTAGGTAGACAAAAAAATAAATGACTAACTTTGACTTCTACCAGTACACAAAATCCTACATAACCAACGACAGATTTCATTGTTTAAAGACTACTTGGGGATGATTAAGAAAAAGATGATGTAATCTAATATGTGATAAAGAGAGATATAATATTCTCTACTGGAAGGCATTCCTATCATGTCATATCAAAGTCTAGCAAAATGTTGAAAGTTAGAAATGTTATCAAGCATTAGCAGGCATTTAAAGAACGTCTCTTGAATATTTCTAGCATAAAAAAGTATTTCATGTGATGTAAATGAATGGTAATTTTCTGACTTTAAAAGAGAGCTATGCCAGTACATTTCAGCGTTCTGGACCCAATTCTGCAAACATGGAGACGCTTTCAATTTGCTCTGCCTGCCTTCCTGCCTTAGATGGCTGCGATTGCGGCGAAATTAATCCATTTAAAAATCTGCGGCTTAAACTTAAGGATTTTCAGTTTTTTCCCCCTTCTCCTTTTTTTTTTTCTTAGAATATCAATAAGTTCCAATTGAAGAGCGGATTCTTTTGCAATTCAGGCATGTGCCGGCGATAACGGGCGAGTTGGCATGAAGAGAGGCAGAGATGGATTAATTATGCAGAGAACATGGAAATTCTGCTTATCATCGGCTAGCAAAGGAGCCCGGCTCACATAATCAGCAAACGAAGGGAGAGGAAAAAATAACAATGCAATGGCACCTTCCAGCCCATCATCAGGATTTTTTCTACCCCCCCTTGTAATTAAAAAATAACATACACTTATAGCCCTATCTCCTGTGCAGGCAAGGAGTGGGTGTCCACAAAATAATTGCAGTGGGATATTAGAGCTGGCAACATGGGCTGTCCATTCCTGCCTGCTCTCCTTCTCACCCTCTCTTCCTCCTTTGGCCTCCCAAGGCACTTTGCTTCTGAGCCCAGTCCAAATCAGATGATGTCTCAGGTGACGGGCTAGCTCAGTTTCCAAAAATCCCAAATCGGTGCCTTATCATGATCCAAGCAAACATACATACATACATGATAAATATTTGAAGGGCTGACTCTGGAGTAATGCTTTGGAACTGATCACCTGTGGACTATCTGATCAGTTTTTTTATTTTAGTTCTTATTTTTGAAGCCTGTCCAAATTGCCTTCATTTTGCAAAGTGACTGGATTAAAATGGTGGGCTGTGGCATGGCTGTGTTAGTCTTCTCAACGATTTAACTTACTTACAACTTTTGGTTCCTATTTCCCTTGCCAATTCATGTTGTAAATTCAAGTATATATAGTTAATGACTGCAATGGTTGCGGTTCCAAATCAAAATTCACAATTCTGTACTGTTATTCGAAAATCTGAAAGCTTAATGCTTTGTATTTCTCTGAATGCCAAAAGAGACCTTCACGAACCTAGTTTATTGCTTCAAAGAAAAAAAAAATAATCTCACACTTGTATCCCTGTATTTTCCAATTCTGAAAATTAGCATGCAAACACGAACGTGAAGCGATACTCCTGACTGAATGCCATCGAAGTAGGCTTTGCTGCTTTAATCATCACCCAAATTATTTGACCTAATTACAGGCATCAGTCCTAACAAGCTGTGGCTGTGAGAGAGGCCATTTCTTCCTGCAAAACTTATTGGTGGGCTAGAGAAACAGGAAGGTGAAAATAAACCCAGAAAGACAAAAATTATGCAACATATAAAGGGAAAAATGTTCCAAAGTGCAGTAAGCTGGAATTGGAAAGCTGCAGACTCAGGAAATGTAATTTATTCATAGAGTTCCACCAAAGCAGGGAAACCAGTGTGGGGCGCAGTTTACATGCTTGTGGGAATGCTTTAAGTGACAGTGATGGTAATAGACTGATTTTTTTAAACTCATTATTTTCATGTCTATGCACACGAGCGCACACACACTCTAGTACATAGGAGTATTATCAAAAATGAAGACTGCGTAAAGGGATCAAGTGAATGTTTGGAGATATTCATGATTATTGACTTTGTTAGTTCCCGAGAGAGTAGAAGAAAAATAAAATCAAACATATATACTCAAGTGAGGGAATCAAGGTTAAGGGTGAAGAAAGATAGAGAAGAGAAAGAGAATTCTAATGAAGAAAGAACAAGAGAATTAATAATAGCAGTTAAAGAAAACTATAATTGTGACAGTAGAAATGATCATTTTTTATGTCTGGTTATGTTGTAAATGTATGCATACAAGATATATCTTGTATAAATTAAGTATATAATTAGAAATGTTTAGACAATCATTAAATGTGAATCCCTACACCAAATAATGTCCAAATGCATAAATTAGAGACAACAGATTCTGGGGAGCAGAATACAGTTCACAAGGGTTGTAGAACAGAGCTACACCAAAAAGAGAATTACAGTTGGGATAATCTGACCATCTATTGCCACTGAATTCCTACCTTCCTACCATTCTGTCCCCTCAAACACAGTTAGTATCTTTTTGACTCAGCTTCTTAAATGCATGCCTAGTGTAATAAAACCTACCTCTTAGAGTACGTGAGAGGCAATGAGTAAATCTTTTTGGAGCAAATGTCAGACCATATCTGATACTTTTGATACTAGAAGATGATGAAGTCACAGTGAGCAAAGGTGATCATAACGTGTTACGTATTATCTGCAAAATAAATTACTGGACTTTCCGGCTCCTGAGAAACTGATAATCTTAAAGGATCAATATATAAAGAGGTGGTTTAATTAAGTCAAACACTAGAAAATGATTTCCCAGGGGCTTACCATGTGAACAGAATCATCTCCATTAAAGTCCAGAGGGGTGGTTCTTTAGATGCTGTCCCTTTTTGGATTTTTCTAAGCCTGCCTGCGTGTTAGAATTCCCTGGGGAGCTTCTTAAAACTGCTTATGCCTGAGTCCCATCCCAGACCAATATTTTAGAGAGGGGGCCTGGATATGATTTTATACACACACACACACAGGATCTGTCTGGAAAAAATCCAGGCACTGTCAATATAACGAGAATGATTTGTGGCTGGACACTCTAGACAGCCCTCACACACACACACACACACACACACACACACACACACACACACACACACGGATGAATAGATAGATGCCTGATAGATAGGTAGGTACATAGATAGATGATGGATAGATGCTAGATAGATAGATAGATCTGTGTATATATTTTAACTTCCCTAGTAATATTAATGTGCAGCCAGAGTCGAGGCCCAGGTAAAGACTTCTGCTGTATTCATTGCCCTCCACTGCAGTCCATTTATATCCAAATCATCTTCAAGGCCAGGGCACTCATCAAAGCAATCTAGATTGTGATACCTCAAGGGCAGAGACCATGCTACTTGTTCTCTGCCTCATTTCCAGTCACTAGCTCAGTGCCTCCTACATAGTAGCTTCTCAAAAAAAAATTTTTTTTACTGAAAGAATAACACACACAGGAGCTAAAAAGATAGAGAGCTTTATGCCTACCTGATATCCCAGCCACCTTCTCTGCTCTACATTCTACCTCACAAACCTTGACAGTTTGGAAGCTTTTTGAAGATTTTCTGAAAACCTGTGCTTGGAACTTTAAAGAAGCAGTATACTTCTATAATCTTTTATACTGCCTGAAAAACATGTCTTAACATCTTTTACAAGAGAAGGTAGATAATAGAATTCTCAGTAACTGTAACTGTAAATGGATTTGTAATCTACCCATGATTAAAATTATTTTCATCATGAAGTAGAATTCTCATTATTGTTACAATTTTAATATTATCAACTCCAAAGTGTCTTGGTGATTGATAATATAGACAGTGAAACCCTGTATTATAATAATTAAATTTAAAATGAATCAGCCATCCTTATATGTCTCAGTACAGGACCTGATTATTTTTAAACAATTATCTCCGCATGTCACCTAATGCCACACAGCACTTGGAGCTGCTATAAGGAATTGTTCAGGGTCACCAAGTTGCTGCAGAGTCAAAATATACAGACACTGTGTCTTAGGTGCCACGATGAATATTTTCTCCATTAAAATACATGACTACCACAAAAGTGATCTATAACGCAGGAGAAATGCAGGCCTGGATTAGGAAACCTTTGAACAAAACCTTCAGGCTGAAATGGGCATTCATCACGGGTCCATCCCACAGACTTTAAAGGAAACCCTTCTCTAGGAAAGCCCAGAAACCAAGGGCCCAAGAGCAGCTGTCTGACTTTGAGGATGAGGTTTTTCTTTTCTGATCAGAGCCAGGATGTAATGCGTAATACTTCATTGGATAGATTCCTTCGAAGGTAATGTCTCTCTTTATAAATTAAATGAAATATTGCTACGTTTCCCCAATGATTTCTCTTATTTCCCCAGTTAAGATTTTACAGGAATATGCACTTCACAACTGTAGGAATGTGCTCATTTTTCCGCTTCTCTTAATCTGACACTTTTTGCAGTCCTTTTCAATGATAAGCCACCCTTGTGGGACGCGCTGTCCCACCACCATCCATATACACATTTTGGGGGAAAAGAATTACCACAAAAAATTCTTCCATACTTGGTTCATTTGCAGATTTCACCAGGCTTGCAAAAGCACACCTGTTGTGCTGTCTGGATTTCCTTTTCTGATCATAGGCTTCTGACAAAGTGGGGGTGGGGGGCGGGAGGAGGGGTAGAAAGATTTTTATCACACGCTCTTCACTGGACAATGAATTTTCTTCACCATTTGAATGTATCTGTGGAATGCCTGAGTGATTCATTACAGCAGATTCTGAAGTATGACAATGGGCCACAGAAATGACTGATGGTATCTTTTTCCTGATTTCATTTCCCTGATCCTCTTCATCCCTTGGCCTGTGTACCTCGATTAATTAGAAACCAGGGATTTTCACTCATCAGCTGATGGGTTTCATGCTCCACTCTGTCACAAATCTGCTGCCTGCACTATCTCTCTTACAGCCGGTGTCTGCTTTAAAAACTTTCCCTTCTACTTCTTCTTTTTTTTTCCCCCTTTTTTGAAGCAGTGCTTTTGTGACTACAGGTTTAGGTCTTTTAAAGATTCAGACATATTTTTTTTAAAAAAAAGAGATTAAAAATTAAACTAAAGAAGATTCAAAATCTCTGATTAAGTTAATCCCTATCCAAATGATACTTGTCCAAAAATGAACTTTTTGAAGATAATAATATAAATGTTTCATAACTCTCAGCTAAGTTCATTTTTTCAAGATAAAATAATTGAAGTATTATGTAAAGACTGAAAAATATATATGTATATGATTTTTGTGTGTGAGCACAAAAACCTATCTGTTCATTTTTCATCCATTTTTGGATATCTATACTATATTTTTAAACTCAATTGCATTCAAATTCCAGTTGAATAAGCTACTTTATAATAGCATTCTGAAATAAATCGTTGAACCATTATTGTTTCTAGAGGAAATATTTTATAATTGAAATATGTTCCCCCTTAAGGTATATACCAAATTAAATCACATGATGATATACTCCCCAAGGAAGCAAATTATAATTAAATAGTATTTAAAATGCAGGCTATTTTAAATACTATTAAAAACTCTTCCTCTGAAATCTAAAATAATGCTTAATTCAAAGGTGAAAATCAAATGAACTATTTTCACCAAAGAAAAGCAATAGCTACCTACACTACAAGATTATTTACTAGAGTATTTTTTCTCCATATTAATTTACTTAACATCAACTACAAACCAGGTCCCAGAATTAAAAGCAAAGCCCTTCATTTTAAATTGCCAGATACATCAGACTTGGGAAGACAAAGCGATGAGGAGAAAAAATGTACATTTTCATAGTTTTGCCTATAGTAGAATGTGGCAGGGGATTCAAAGATTTCATTTTGGAAGTCAGCTGTTTATGAATTTTGAAAGTCGTAAGAGAAAAGACATAGGAGTTTGCAGAGGAGTACCTGTACCCTGCCATCTAAGTATCATTGGCCTTTTTTCCACACCAGCCAATAAAGAGCCGTACACCTGATAACCATTCAGAATGACCCACAAGTGCCCTGGTCAGTATTGAAGAAAAGCCTTATCTATCATGACTGCTCTAAAGAAAACCACCACTGACCTGAGCAATAATTTTTGTTTCAGTTGAGTGCAAAGCAAATAGGGCAACGGGAAGAGCAGCCATGCTCAGGTTCCAGAAATATCAAAAGGAATACACCCAACTATGCTATTAAATCTTTGTGAAACATTTATTTTTATGTATCAAAACCCAAATTGGCAAAGGCATTACACAACTCTGATCAATAATGTGCCACAGTATTGAATTTTGTTCTAGATGCAAGGCTACATTTGTCTTGTTGAATTGGTCTACCATAAAGACTTAGAGGTTTGAAGTAAAGTGGATTTCCAAGGATTTGGATCAATTTCTCTTCCTGTTGTATTTTTTAAAGGCTTAGTAATACTGAAGATAGACACAAGAGAGAGGCCAGGAAAATGCACCTTGAGCTTATATAGACGTGAAGGGAAATCCATTACGATTTTAAGTTATTGAAATCTTTTGTTAAATCATACTTGACTTTGAGTATGCTCTGAAAAAAAAAAAATCATACCAAATTTTAAGTACCCCCCCCAAAAAAAGAAATTCAGAGATGAGTAAAGAAAAAAGATTGTTTAAAAAAATTCTGGTTTTATAAATTAATATCTTCAATATGGAGTGTCAACTATTACTTCCACCTCATGTTTAAAATGGAATAAATCACTATCAATATGGTAGTTTTACTTAAAATGATGCCTACATACTACACTTTTCTTTAGCAGTAATGCAAAAGAGCTATGGAACAGTTGGAGAATATTTTATTTTAACAAAAACACAAGTGTGCTGATAATCTGGAGTATCAGGCCCATCTGTAAATTTCCCTAATTTGCTATGTCTTTCCCTTAACACTCCCAATATTGTGATAATGCCACATGTTCTTGAGTGCCTGCTAGTGCCAGGCACAGGGACCAATGAACATGAACAGACACAGTAGTGAACATAGGCCTGTAAGTCTGTAGACTGACCCTGGACTTTAGCCATCTTACAGTGTTTACTTGTGACAGTCCAGGAAGAGTCATCAATTTAAATGATGTGTGCCTAATCTATTAGGTTAAAGATTCTAATCTATTCATTCCTTTTCCTGGAATATTGCACACACACACATAGTGTTTCAGAATAATTTCATAGACTAATATTTGCTATTGTTTTGTCTAACTCTCAGATATTGAACCTGGGAGATATTTTTTCTTTTAATATAAGCAATTGAGAGAAGAAGAAATAAAAGCATTCTCAAAGTAATTGCAGTGAATGATTTTACCAAACTTTGCTGACTAATAAGCATGTGTAAATTTAAACCAGAGCTTGCATCCAATGATAATTCTGATCAAAAGAAGAAGGCTAGGCATTCACTCAATGCCAATGTGCCATCAACCCAAAGCATTTTATTAACCATTTGCCTTATTCTTTCAATATCTCTTAAGGTGACTGGGTGGCAACATAATAAGCTTGGGTACTATGTGAAAAATACTCAAAGACTAGCACATACCAAGCAGTGTGTCCATGGAGCAGAGTTTACACCTGTTGCTTGTAATCTTTACTTTCCTGGACTATTTAGTCCACACAGGAAGTGTGTGCTGAATACAGAGATGAATAATGCAGACAGTGCCCTTGATGTTGCAATTTTGGAAGGCTCAATATTTTTGTTAAAAAAAATAGGTTGGCTATCTAAGAAATGGCAATGTTCTATCTGAAGTAGGGATGGCAGTAGCAGTTCTCTACCTACTTATTCTAATATTTTATAAATTATTTTCATAATCTTTCATTAAGTCTTGCATCCTGACAAAACTCTCTATTATTAAATAGATCAGATTATATGACATCTAAACTGTTGATCCAGACTTTGGAGTTACTCTCTTTTGGATTTACCATGTTTTTCAAACCTTATTTTCAAAGGTCCTCATTAAGCACCCACTGGACTACGAGTATCTAAAAACTTCAGCTAGATTATTTTCTCTGTTGTTTGTTTGTTTTGTTTGTGATAATTTCTATATTACCAGCACCTACAACCACCTGTGATCCATTATATTACATTTTTTAAAAATTAATATAAACACAACTCCATTAGAATCAGGTTAGTCTTCACTCTGGCCTGTAAACCCCTATCTATTAATTTTGGATCACTTACTGGAAATGTATTTCTGTCTTCCTCCTGCTAATATTCCTTTCCTAAATATTCACTTCCTGTAACAGTCTTTTGCCAATCTGTGTATTTTTCCCCCTATGTTTTCATCATTCATTCGTTTAAACAAATACTTGTCAAACATTTAGTGCCTGTCTACATTCTGCGTTAGATGAGGCAGGGGCCCAACATTGGAGGTGATTCTTTGTTTGAACAAACTTAATGCTTTAATCACAGTTTATTGTCTTGGCCACTGTTATGTAACATACATTGGCTTTCATTCCCTGACTAGATTATAAGCAACTTGCAGTTAGGGAATGGGACCCTGCTCTTACTTAACCTGCATCTCTGCCTGGTTAGCTTACTGTTAAATAGAGGAAATGTGTAATAAACTTGTCTGCTGACTGAATTCAATTTTAAATGCTAAGGACATATTTAGAAGTTTATCACATTTCAAAACTAAATTCAAAACTGGACACTGAATATGACCCGTCTACTAATTATCATATTTACTCCCATATTTCTCTGCTGTTTTCACTACGAACTTGGAGAGTGGGATCCTGTGAGCACCTGGAATTTCCGCCTTCGGTAACCCTCATTAATCGTTGTGATTACAGCCCCCATTTACTAGAAGCACCCAAATTACACTACAATTACTAGGAATATTAATTGGAAACTGGATTTTCTACTTTGTCTCCCTTTATTTGCAAGTCCTTGGTGGCTTAAACACAGGATTACTTTCAGGGTAGCAGCAGAAAAAGACCAAATAATATAAGAAAGAAAGAAATGTGCAGGTGATCAAAGAAGAATGTTTGCATGTATGGGTTTCTTTTATTTCTAGACTCAGATTTAGATCTTTGACAAAGCTTTGTCTCAGAGGAAAATGATGAGAAAGATGCCACCATCCCAGTTGTGCTACACATTCCCCCAACAGCTGAATTCCACTGGGGCCCATCTTGTCCTGACTCAGGTGACCCAAGGACATAATAGAGATCCATATACAAAAGAGGGTGCTGCATAAAAAACATGCATACCTGCTTCTGCCAACTTGACCTTCACTCTGGCGGGTGGCAGACACTGCTGCAGCTTTTACTGACCTTTGTTATGCATGATGAGGACATTATGTTCTTCTGAGGATATCTTTTAGGCTGTTTCAAAAGGGAGGAAGAGAGTAGTAAATGAGAGATAAGCATTATAATGGAAAAAAATTCCTTTTTTATCTTTAAAAATATGTTTGTATATTTTTGAGAGATGTGAAGGAGAGGAAAACACACAAAAAATTTCCCTAGAATGGGACTTGGGACTGTTGTTGCACTTGATTACATATTTCTACAACCTCTGTTCTTGATTAAAGAAAAATACATTCTTTTACATGTTTATTTTTAGAAAATGGAAGCATATACCAAAATTTGGCCCAAGTTTCGTAGCAGGAATGAAAAGATAATTCAGTTCTACAACTGTGAGCTCCCTGTACTCCCTATACTTGAAAAGTATCTCCAGGTCAGAGGCATTAAAAGTAAAAGGTTTTATTGAATCCTTCTTGACTTTCCATTCTCGTCTGGATGCCACATCTAAGGATTCAGCCAGGAATGGCTGTGCAGGTGCAGCAAAGACTTGAGGTTGGTACAGATGAAGGGAGACTGTTAAATCAAGACCTGCCCACTGGGGTGATCCAGGAACCCAGAAGAGTTGTTTGAACAGAAACTGACTCTGGAGGAGGCATCTATGACCCAGGACGCATGAGACCCCAATCCCTAGATGCTGCAGGACATATTTTAAAAGTGAGGAGGACCAAAGTCTATTCACAGCTTGACTCCAGCCTTTACTTTTCCTTGTCATTTTGTTAAGATTTCATTTGAAGAGAAAAATGGAGTTTTGTTGCAAAAGCAGGTAAAGGAGGAAGAGTTGGGAGAAGGGGAACTGGAAGAGGAAGTAAGTTGTGTGAGAAATGAATGGACAAGAGAATTCATTTTCTTGGGAACTGAACAGAGCATAACTCATGATATGTCCCGTGTTTAGAATAGTGCCTGGCACATGGTGGGTATGCAATTCCTATTTAGGAAGTAAGTGGATGAATCAATGAATTAAAGAGGGTCAGAGATAGGTTGACTGTGCATTAAACATCTCAGTAGATAAGGAGAGTACAATAGTTGGTTACTGGATGGCAGGCAGGGAGGCAGACAGATGGTGCCTGAAATTCTGTTGACGAGAAAGAAGGTCCTCGTTGTTGGAGCAGAAATCTGGAGCCTGGGGGAGAGAGATGGGGCAGAGGGAATCTGGAGAACTGGGAGTGCCCAAGACAGGAATCTAGGTAACAGCCTTCAAAGCCGAAGTCTGGCCTGGGGCTTGGCAGCAAGAAGAGAAAACTGTTTACAAAGGTGACGATGGGTTAGGACCAAACTTTCAGACAGAAGGGTCAAGTGTTCAAGTCTAGTCCTCCTAACTCTGGTGGAAGTTAGTTCTGGGAGTTGGGGTAATGAGCAAGTAATCTCAATCATGATTAGAGTTTGGGGACAGTAGCCAAAATCCAGCCTGGTTTTCATTGAACATTTTTTCTTCCAAGTTAGGAGGTTTGTTTGGTTTTATTTCTTCTAAGTTTGTTCAGCAATTTATCTTTAAAAAGATTAAAGCTGAGTGGGGGAGAAGGTGACCTTTAGAAGTAAGGGGCAGGGTTGGGGGAATTCCAAGAGGCATCCCAGACTGAAGAGTTTGAATGTCATTGATACAACGCCTATTAGGTAAGCTCATCACATCCACATTTATTGTAAGTGAATGAAATAAATCAACTTACTTGACAAAATGTATGATTATCCAAAACAAAATGTTCATCGGAGTGCCATGAAATACGGAAATTTCTCTCACAAAGTAATAAACAGTACAATACTTATTGAGAAGATTCAGTTTATTATGCTTTCATTTGATTAACATTATTATAAGATTGGACCAATTTATGATAAAATATTTGAACAGTAGGAATAAAAGTAAATATAGTCTTCCCCACTTGCCCAGTACCATTCACAAAAATATTAAAATGCAAGTGTATATATGTTCAATCCTTTCTTACAGAAATGGAATCATGACATACTCGCTGTTTTGTAAAGTGTTGTACTTCTTAAACTTCTTTCTATGTAGGCACATGTAGATCTATAGATTTACCTTTTTTACCCAATAGGCTGCATAATATTTCATTTTTATGTATCTTAGATTGCAGTGAACATTTATTAACATATTATCTATGTCTGCTTATGTGAGTGTGTTCATAGAATCAATTTCTAAAAGTAAAATTTCTGAGCTAAAAGAACATAGGCCATTATTCATGGGTGCAAACAACAATAAATAGAATTGTGTGTGTGTGTGTGTGTGTGTGTTGTTTTTATTTCATTTTGTAGAAAAAAATGGCAAAATAGATTATTTTGTAGTATGTGTATGTTAATACTTTAAAAAGTATTTATTGTATTTATAATATTAAAGTAGGCAGCACAATAGCTAATTAACCAATATAATATTCTTTCCGAGGTAGCACTCAAAAATATACATTTTTAATTCATCGCACAATTGTAAAGAAAAATGGAGTGGAAAAGAGAGACACGAGTAAAGCAACATCTTCTATCCGTGAGAACACAGATTACTTACAGCTACAAGGGGTACTCGGCTTTAACGGGTAGTGCTATTTGGCAGTCAGGGGAACACAAGTGCCTTCACTGTTGGTCTATAAAAGTCTCTCTCTCTGTCTCTCTCTTAAGGTGTGGAGTGAGGTCAAATCCAAAACACAACACAGGAGAAGTCTTGCTCAGGAAAAACAGTTAGAAGCTAGTCCTGAGTGGAAGGGAAGGCAGGTGGAGCTGAAGGTAGCTTGGGTGACTTAACTGGATCCCTTGATAAAAGTGAGGTGTGCAAGCTCTTGGAGGTGGCTTTAGGTAACCAGGGAGAAGTAGCCCCAAGTCTGTTGCAAGAAATGCTCCTTTTTCCAAATAGGTCATATAAGCAGTGACCCTTGGTGAAAGGAGGTCTCCTATTCTCTCCCAGCATGGAAAAGTTGATGCCATCATCCTGGGGGTTCAGGAAGAGAGAAACAACAATCGTTTCCTTGATAGTAATAAGATCTTGGCCATGAAGTAGAAGCAGCAGAAAACAAGGAGAAGAAAGGACTCGTGTACAGACGTGCACTCCCGTGATCCTCCACCAGGAGAGGTGCTGTGCAGTGCACAGAGGTAACCTCAGAAGGGGAGGGGGCGAGCGGCAGGGACTTGACAGGAGCTCAATGTCCTGTGTTACTGGTACAGAGGAAACCAAGTGCCACTCTTGCTTGAGGTCTGTTTTAGAAGGCACACCACTACGTGTGCCTCCGTCTAACCCTTGCTTTGCTAGACAGACACTATTGGTTTTGTTATCACTGGTGAAAAGTTACCTATACTGTTCTCTATTTAGGCTTGGGGGGGGGGTGTTGGGAAATACATTTTATAGACTCTTTATACAGATATTATGTATTTATTAAACACTTGTATGCTCTAGAATTTTTGGCAAGCATGATTTTCAGAATTCACACATGAAAAATCCGAACTTTTTATATGCGATGGTTCGGGTGTATATTCTGTAATAAGAGAACACAAAAGCATTGCCCCCTTTTCTTTCCCCAGTACACTGCACAGTAAGAGAGCATTTATTTTAAGTAAAAGAGAATCTATTTCAACAGCCAGGAGACTAGGTCCAGGAAAATGTGCCCTGAATCACTACATTCTTGTGAAAAGGAGAGGCTGAAGCTTGTGGAAATGAAGGAAGGGCAAGCAGGATGCAAAAAACATTCAATATTATCCAAAATCAAATCCATCATTAAGGGACAAAATTGCTACCAGTGAAAATGGTCAGTCTGGTTCCGATTGCTAATAATTAAAAATATATCTCCATAATGGAGTTTCACAATTATTTTCTTTCTCTGCAGCATCAGTTCTTTTCAGTCTGCGTGTTTCACTATGACACTATGTATCACATGTCCCCTGATTCTACTTTTTATGGCTGGATAGCTTTTAGAAACCAGAACCTTAGTGAGACTGGGGTCCTTTGGACCTTTTGTGACCCCCACCTTGCCTTTTCTGTCTGCCTTGACTATCTCCATGTAAGTATGTTCAGCCCTCCAATTACCCAACAAGTTCACATACCATTAGGACAAAGGCAGGGTCTGGGAACCCTGCCTGGTACACCTGAAACTAATATAAAATAATACTGAATCTCAACTATACCTGAAAAAAAAAAGTAATTAGAAAATTACAAAAGAAAAGAGAGAAAGAGCCAAAGTGTCTTCCAGAATCAAGCTTATTGTCACGGGCCACGCACTGTAACACCAGCTCCATGACCGTCCTCTTCAGTGCAGAACTGAGAGATGCCCTGCACATTCTGAATTTGCTTTTAATCAAAATGTGTTTTGATCCAACATCCCAAATCATACTTGACCATAAGTCCTCCAGCTGCCCCTGTATTGTGAAGAATTGTCAGACTATGGAGTTTTCATCTCATCCAGAGGCATCATAACTTCCCACCTTTCAGCATATTCCCTTCCGTAATGGCAAGGCCTGCTGTCTCCGCCGTGACTGCCGTAGGAACACTCCGCCCTGAGGTAGGTAGGGCTCATCATTTCTCACTGGGACTAGGCCAGGCTCCTTCCCACTCCCACACTTTTAAATGCCTGTAAACACGGTCCCTATATCAATATATTCTCATTTTAATGGCATGCTAAATCTAAAGTGACGGAAAAAAACATTTCAAATTATTCCAGGTGGTTACCTCCTCTGTGTTTGGAGGCTGCAAAGTGTTTTTCTTATACAGATTTTTCTTTTTATCTACACAATAATCCTTAGTTTACTCCTGACTTTTCCTTCCAAATTAGCCATGGGTGGAACATTTCCAGGATCTCTAGAATTTCAGACTCTATACTTGGCTTTTCCCCTTGAATGCAGAGACCTACTTATTAAAGGAGGCTCTGTGGGGGCCAGAGACGGTTTGGGATCAGAGAGGGGTTCTGTTCTGCATCTTTCTGTGAGTGAAAGTGAATGGGAAATGAGGTTTGTAGCTACATGATAAGTTCTATCTTTTTCTTTATTCCTGTTCTCTAGATGCTAGTTCACAGAAAGTGACACACCCTGAAGCCTTATAAAGCATCTATCTTGCTTGAAGGATGTCTTAGGACGTATGCCACTACGTGTGCCCCAAGAACTTGTTACAATACCACTGTGTTTATAACACACCCCCACGCCCAAAGCTCTCTGCTTCATGGAGTGTCTTGGCTCCATGATGGGACTCATCAACAACATCGCTGGGGACCTGAACCAGTGGTAGTTTCAGAACGTAAAACTGCACAGAAACAGGGCCTTTTCTTTGCTGGCACCTGTAGAAAATACCAGCTTGTTTTCTTTAACTGTTGTCCTATTTATTTCACAGCCAGTCTCCAAAGTGGCCTCTCCTTACTACTGCCACACAATATAAGAGCTTGTTTCCAAAGAGCAGAGAAAATGAACTAAGATCCATGGTTAGATGACAGATGGATTCTGTCCCATGCCAGAGACGTGAAATTACAGGTGACACCTGATACACGATAATAAAGAGCACCCATCCAGCAATCAGCCCTTGGCCTTTACTTTTGTGATGTCATCAGCATGCAGGTGGCTCACCTGAATCCTGAATAAAATGCTGAGCATTGTCAAGGGGCTCACATGGACAACTTTTATCTCCCCATCTGTGTGATCTCCTGTCTGATGAGTTTGGACTACAGCCATTTCCATCTCTGTCTTGGTTTACAAAAAATTATCAGAAGGTTGTCTATGGTCCTATTTATCTTCTCTGTTCTTTGTCTTAAAAGAAAAACAAAAACCTGAAACGTATAAGACAGGTCAATTATCATTAACTGTCATATCAGTAACTTTAGGGCTAAATTGAAGTGCTTTATAAAAATAAAGAATATGAGGTGTAAAGAATATCGTGGGTTTTGGACTGTTCATGGTGCTCAGAAGACAAACTCCTTGCTTTATTTATTTTACAGGGTTGTTTCCTACAATTTGGTGGCATATTAGAAATATGCCTGAGGAAGTGGTGCTTTTCCTGAGGCCATTTAGGAAGTGGGCTGTTTTTATTACTTATTTCCACTTAGTTCAGCTACCACTTTAAAAAAATATACAAAGTTAATTTAACTTAAGCTCCCATAAAAAAAAAAACACATAAAAAACAAAAGATTAGTTAAGAAATAAACTCGACCTCCTGTAATATAAAGTTATGTCATGTATTATAAACAGTTTGCTGAATAGCAAACTCTCTTAAGGTAACAACCAGCATTTTGGGGACCACCTGAAGCACCAAGTACAGGTGCTGTGTACCTTCTGACCTTTTGCTGGTTGGTTCATTTTATTATTGCCAGTTCATCCATAAGGAAAGGGAGGTGCAGAGGTAATGCTAGGTATTCAAGTTGATACAACTATAAATAGCAAGATCAAAATTAAACTCCAGCTTCACTGATAGCAAAGCAATGTTCCTAACCAGCCCAGCATACCGCTCATAAATAATACATAGGTAGTACAAGTGGGGTTTTTAGATAATATGTTATAATCCCTCCTCACTAAGGTATGAGTAAACCCCTGGTCAGGGCATTAAAGGATATATGAGTATGTTGTGATGGTCCTTTACTTCCAATATCATCCAAAGTTGCCCTCTGTGCCCCATGCCAGTCCATACCCAACACTGATCAGGCCATTTCTTCCATCAATGCTGATGTACAGATAGCCAAGAACTCCTAGCTCTCCACTGGTAATTGCTCAAAACCCATATGTATTGTAGAGAATTATCATTAAATTGTTTATGTAGTGGTAATTGTTTTAATTTTTGTTTCATTTGCAGAGGGTGTTACTTGAATAGATTTGTATACAATTTGCAACTTAAAGCTTTCTACTATTCCTAAGAATGACATCTGCAAAACCATTTACTTGGGGGGTGTGTGTGTGTGTCTGTGTGTGTGCGTGTGTGTGTGTTTGTGTGTGTGCATGTGTGTGTGTGTGTGTTTGTGCGCGCGTGTGTGTGTGTGTGTGTGCGCGCGCGTGGGTGTGAGTGTGTGTGTATGCGTGTGTATGGGGGGGGTGTGCGCGTGCATGTGTGTGTGTGCGCGCACGCGCGTGGGTGTGTGTGTGCATGTGTGTGCGTGAGCACGTGTAGAGGGAATTTTAAAAGGTGCAGGGCATAGTATAAACAACTTGGCTTCAACAAGAAAAATATAATTTCTGGACTTAGTACTGCGTCAGAAAACATTCACGTTGTTTAAACATCTTACTTGGTTAAAGTAACTTATTTTAAAAAAATAACAATTTTATGTATACACATACACATACTCATATAAACATAACCTAAAACAAAAAAAAATGAAATTTCTAGAATAAATTTTCTATATTAAATTTAATAACTTTTCAGTTTTCCTATACATTATATACTGATAGTTAACACATAATTTGAACAATTATTATTTAATGTCATAAAATATTAGCATATTTGAGAAAATATTTAATGCTTGAAATGATTTTTGTCAATGTGCTGTATCAGCACCCTTGTACAATCATGACATGGGGTGCAATACTCTGACATATTTGCTGGTTTACATGACTGTATAAAAATGAATTTGAAAAACTTAGTAATGAAAAATGAATTTTAAAAAAATGAAATAAAAAAAGAAAAACTTAGTAATGATAAAAATTTAACTGACTTTTAAAAAAGATTTTTCCAGAAGAATGCAAACAGAGATGTTTACTACAATAATGACAATAAGAATAATTCATCAATAATATAAAGGGTTTGAATGGTAGCATTTTTTTACTTCACTAGGAGCAATATGCTACTGTATTTTATTTGTATTCTCTATGAAACCATTCAGGCTTAATAAATCTGGCCAAGAAATCTTGAATGTAATGTCAGAATTGTAGGATTCCATAACTGTCCCTTGGTGGATTTAAAGATATACGAGTACACCAATAGCAAATTCCCAAATGAGTTTTTAATACATACTCATACCAAATAGCCTCATTATTTTTTATCTTCAAAATCAAGCTTTTCATATTGTAATTTTTTTTTGTCTCACTGTCTAACTTGAACCCATAAAAGGAACACTTACAGTGGGAAATGAGGCATAGAATGTGTGCATCAAATGATACATCAGTAAATAAGTCACAAGTGAACCATGCCATCTATTGGGAAGAAATCCACATTTCTGAAAATCCAGGTAAATACTAGCATTAGGCTTAGAAATCATCATGTATAAAGGGGAGGATTTATTTTATTTATAGAAGGAATTATGATAATGTATGGCTGGACAAAAAAACAAAGTTTACAAGTAGATAGCAGTTAAAAATGGAAAATCTTTTACATAAACTTCTATATATAAAACACATCATTCTTCCCAGAGTGACATGATAAATATCTCTACAAATATGACCAGTGAATTCTCATCAGAGTCCCAGAAATTCTTTTATATTGGAATGAGGCATGATGTGATGTTGGCTAAGCATGAGATCTGATTTCCTATTTATGTAGCTTTCACAAGTGGACTCTGAGGAGCACATTATATCACTTCTAATGATTTTTCTTATCAATCTGGTAAGTCATGCAAGAGTCCCTAAAATAAAAATCAATACTCTTCATGCAGACTGCCTTGATTCTGATTCAGCACATCCTAAATAAGAAAGAACTAAGCTCATGAATGAGACTGTTTAGTTTAACTACAACAGATCATTTAGTACAACTTTTATCATATAAATCTCTGGGTAAATTTCAGCACTATTCTCCAGTGTAAAATTTGCAAAACCAAAGATTGATCAGAATTTTCCCCTAAGTGGCTATTGATCCATGCCTAAATTATTACAAACATCTTAATGATTAAAATTCAAATCATTGAAATGAACTGAAAGGAATAGAAATAGAAAAGAGTACGTTTTACTTAATTTAGACATTTAGTTGCTGTAAACAAACAGCCGCAAGTTTAAAAATGTAATACCCGTCCATGAGTTAAAAAGTAAAATACAGATAGAATAAACTACTTCAGAAAACTCCATAAGGAAGACAAATATGAAAATTGAAGTCTGATATGACATTTTATCATTAAATTCATAATTTGTAATACATTTTTGCTGTAGTATTGAAACTAAAAAATTAACAGCAAAATATTCCTAGAAAAAAGATAGAGTATATTTTATGATCTTATTTTATCTTATTCATTTACATTTGTGTGGATTTTTAAAATTATGCAAAAATATCTTATTTTGTGCATTTAAAGTATGTGAATCCTTTTATGTTTTATTAATACCACCATATAGTTCTTTGGTCTGAAGATGACTCCTAAAAATCCTCATCTACCATAAATCCATCTTAGATTGATCAGAAAAAAATTAATGATTTCTACTGGACCCAATTTATCTCAGCCTTGAAGTCCAAGTCTACTCTACTTGTTCTTTAACTCCCAACAAAAAATTTACACTTGATTTCTCCTCAACTTGCAAATGATCAGAATAATTTTACCATTTATGTATGTCTGTGCAACTTTTTTTATTTTGTATGTAAACCTTTTTCCTTTGTTTTTCTGTATCATTGTAATTTGATTCAGATTCTACATCTTTGGAAGAGAGGAATCCTAAGAAAGTAGAGTCATATGGTCAAGCTTGATGTCAACAGAGCAAAAGAATATATTTCTCCTATAAGCAGGCACTGCAAATTGCAGGGCAATGGGTAGGGATAAAGAATCCTCTTACAGAGCAGAGAGCTAAAAACTTGGAAGCAAAAATATAATTTATCATGAATTAACTAGAAAGCAATGTGAGTAAATGTGAAATGTGTATGGATCACATAAATAGAATCATGGAAATACAGTTTTGGGCATCAATAAAGCCAGGGGAAGTTATACCTGAGCTGAGTCTTGCAAGTTGAGCAGGAGTTCCAGGGTGATAAGATGGGGAAGACTAGACAGAGGTAAAGATGTGAATTGGCAAATACATAAAGGAGGGAACGAGCCTCTCTTGTTCAGGAAATGGTGAACTTTTTAGCATAATTGTAAAATTAGTTTGCTGCAATCGTGTTCTGAGATTAAATGCAATCTAACAAGCTTTGACCTAATACTTTAAGAAACAGAGTGCCCATAGTGGTTGATTTTTAGCAGAGCCAGTGTCCCCATAAAACCAGTTTGGGGCAAGTCAGTTAATACCCTAGGCTCTCAGATTTTCAATGTGCAAAATGGAATTGGGAGCCAGATCACACATCAGTTTCTTTCCAGACCTTAAGTTTTATAATTCTATGGTCTTTAAACTATGACTCAATTAAGATGATATTCAAACTTAATGAAAATATTTCAAAATTTTACTTCCAAGAACTGCATTTTCCAAGTCCTAAATGTGAGCAATGTTTTCTCTTTTCTCATATAAGGGACCTATAATAATTTTTCAAAAACTACTGGCATGTCCTGACATATGGCTGCAAATCCAAAAAACAGAAAGCAGATTTTAGAAGAATTATGTTTCTGGTTGTATTCAGTCATTTTTTAAACAAAATATGTCAGAGAAAAAATCCATTTAACATAAATTTTCTCAGATTAGAGACCAATGTTTTTCATTTTTTATTTTATACACCATTAAATCTTTTATTTTTTCTTTTAAATAGTGAGTATATATACCATAAGGTATGCGAAATATAAGTGAAACAATTGAATTAGGTAAATGAATTCAATATTGACTAGGTTATATCAAGGTAACAAACTATCCTCAAGTATAAGTAGTTTACAACATCAAATATTTATTCTTAGCTTACCCAAAGACCACTTCAAATCCAAGTAAGGCTCAAGAGTACCCATATTCATGAATTAGAGCATCATTCCAGGTAGCTTTAAACTTCTGAAAACTCTTATCAATACATTTTCTTTCACCTTAGCATGGTGAGATGCCAACAGGAGAGTGAGTATCAGCAATTGTGCCTCTTCCCAGAAGTAACATATGTCATTTCTGCCAACAATTATATCTCTCGACATTTCGTTGTACAAAGGAAGTCACATGGCCTCTCCTAACTTTAGGGAGATGGGGGCCTGCTATGTTCTTAGTGTACCCAAACATGAAGATGAATTAGCTTACTGCTGTAGAATAGCAGCAATGCCTAATATAAAACAAGCAAAAAATTAACATTGTTTACAATCTACCATGGGCCCTAACTGTTAAGGACTTTCCTAATTCATTAACTTAGCGGCTGCTGACAACAACAACAACAACAAAAACGTACTGGTATATTATAATATCTTCATTTTGCAAAAATTAATAAACGAACAAGTAGGTAACAAAACCAGACCTATAACGCAAATGTGCCCCCCAAAGATATAGGGAACTTAACTCATAAATTTTTACTCCAAGAGTTAAGTTGTGTTGCCTTTGAATGTCTCTACAAGCTTATAGTCAATTAATAAATACTATTCTTATGTTTATCAGTTAAAAAGTAGAAATTGTGTATAAAGATGCACAATGTACCCCAATGTTCATTGCAGCACTATTCATGGTGGCCAACCCCTGGAACCAGCCAAAATGTCCTTCGATAGATGACTGGATAAAGAAGCTGTGGTACATACACACAATGGAATATTACTCAGCCGTAAGAAGAGATGAAATAGGGCCATTTATGACAACATGGATGGACCTTGAGACCATCATGCAAAGCAAAATAAGCCAGACAGAAAAAACTAAGAACCATGTGATTTCACTGATATGTGGAACTCAAAGCTGAAAGCAACAAAGAAACAAAAACTCATGGACACAATCAATAGTTCAGTGGTTACCTGAGGGTATGGTGTCGGGGTGGGGGGGAAAGAGAAGGGACAGGGTCTCAAATATATGGTGATGGAAAGAGAACTGACTCTGAGTGATGAGCACATAACACAACGCATGGACGATGAACCGCAGAATGTACACCTGGAACCTGTATAATTTTTACTAACCAATGTCACCCCAATAAATTTAACAATTAAAAAAAAGAGAGTAGAGGAGAACAGTGTAAAAGCAGGGGGAGTAGAAACTGTGTTTTGAGGTTATAATTTTTTTCTCTTTTCTTAAAAACAAGATTTAGAAAAATATTACGTTAAAATAGTTACAAATTATCAGTAAATCATCTGATTCACATGGAATTGAGTGAATCTCCATATTCCATTCTAACTTTTTGAGTGTTCTGAGTATACTCTTTCAGAAGTTATAAACATTTGACTTGCTGGCTACAAATTTAGCTTTTTTGTGTTTCATCCATCAATGGCCATAGGCATTAAAAATGGAGCCCAGTTCAGCATAAAATGTAAATCTAGTTACATGAGCCTTTTTAAAGCTCAATGATAAGTAAAGAGCATTCATGCCCATTGAATATCTTATCTCAGTGTTTCAATGCAGGTAGGATGATGGTCTTGCAAGAGAGATTATTCAATATGGTCTATAGATTTTATTTTTAAGTTGAAAAAGTAACAGGCAATATGGCAAGGATAATGGTTTCTATATACTCTTGAAGGCAGTCAGTAACTCTATAAAAAAGCCATGGAGTACATTGTTCCTTTCTTCCAAAAATGACTATTATAATATTTTAAAAACCTGAATTGATAATGGATTTAGTTTGCATATATTAATATTCACCTAAATTGTCTATTTTGGATATTAAATAAATAATATAGGATTTGTGCATATGAAACAAGCTCTTTCTGTGTTGCTGAAATTCTTGAATAAGTTTCACTGATTGTACTGCCCTTTCTCTGCATCAGAATGTGTCCAGGAGATGTGAGGAAGGAAAAACCATGCAAAGCTCTTTTCATACCATTAAAAATACTATTTTTTTTATTTTAAAACTTTGGGAGATAACTTATCTGAATAAAAATGTTATAAAATTAAGGATCTCTGGTCGCCTTTCTTAAGCATTGATCTTCTAGTTATGTTCCTAATAAATATGTTATAAAACAAAAGAACATTCTTGCTAAGCATAATTATTAATAATCAAAATCATGAAAAAGATCAAAACAGATGAAGAATGTTTAAGATAGTGAATATTTATGAAAAAGTTTAACAAATTTTCCAACTGATTATATTTACGAGTCGATAATGTTGGCAATTCACAACCGACATGGAATTGAGACCCGATACTTGATGCAACGCACAGAAGGGAGTCTGAAACTGGAGGATTAAACTTCTCATCACAGACTGCTAAAGACTGAGTTAATGAGATCAAATGACACAAAATGAAAACATTGGGTCGAGACATTTCAACAGAAGACATAGACAGACACATACATTAAATTCATTAATTGTTCTCTTTGACTTGTTGGGCTGTCTGTGTTGCCATCACTTACTCTGTGTTGAGCATTTAACAGGCATGATTTCTAATCTTCCCAACAACTCTGGATGTTAGCTGTTACTATGCTCACTTGTAGGTGTTAATTATTTAACCGAGGCTCAGAAATCTAAATTAGCATACATGAGCTTGTTGATGGAACAGAGATTCAAACCTACTTTTGACTGATTCTAATGTCCTCATGTTTTCTGAAACATCAGTCTCTTATAGATAATTGCACCCAAATTATCCAGATCATACTGGCCAGTCACACAAGGTATATTTTAGAATCTCCTCTTCTTAGTTCTCTTTTTTATACAAATTTATTGCACCTGTCCTTTTTTACTATTGCCATTGATTCTGACCTATTAGACAATTGTTACACATTGCTTTAACTTCTTAAAATTATTCAGTCATCAACTTACATTAAATGTTTGAAAATATACTCTAAAATTTTTTTAAAGCATTTTTCAAAACTGACCCAAAATAATTTCACCTTCCTCCCATTAAGAAGTGGAGTCTATGTCCCCTCTCCTTGATTTAAGGCTCTGTAACTGCTTGATCAATAAAGTACAGTAGAAGTGACTGTGCTTGTCAAGGCTCAGGGCTTAAGAAACTAGGAGCTTCCACTTCCCGTCCGATGTGAGAAAGCCCAGGTCACACGCAGAGACCATGACAGTCCTAGCTGAGGTCTCAAGTTGATAGCCAGCATCAACCCACAGACCTGAGGTTAAGAAAGCCTTTGAAACGTCCCCAGGACAGGCCCCAGTCGAGAACTACCCACCTGAAGATGGTCAGCCTCCAGGACTGTGAGGGAAAATAATAGAGTAATCATTGCAGTTTTAAGTCACTAAGATTCAGGGCAACCTGCTATGCAGCAATAAATAACTAAAATTGATGACAAAAAACAACAACAACAACAAAAACTCATGGCCACAGACAGTAGTTCAGTGGTTGCCAGAGGGTAAGGGGGGCATGTGAGGTGGAGAAGGGAGCTGGGGGTCAAATACATGGTTCTGGAAGGAGAGCTGACTCTGCGCAGTGCGCACGCAGTACAATATACAAGTGATGCATTATGGAATGATACACTGAAACTTTATCATTTTACTAATAAATGTCACCCCAATAAATTTCATTTTTAAAAAAGACAAAGCCTTATCAACAGTCTATAGAAAATGAAGAAATGAAATAAAAGAAATGAGAGGGGACATGTTTCATCATCCTATTTTTGACCTTGGCACATTTTGAGGTAGGCATATTTTAACCAACTTGTTCGGTCAGGGTTGAGGGGTTCGCCGTTTTACTGACCCCAGAACATTTTAGTTGGGAGGAGCACGTCCTAGTTCCCATCCACTGCTACTAATACTTTCTTTTTTAATTCCAGTTTCAGTCTCTTAAAGTATTTTTGCTTATTCTTTTGGTTTTCAAAGAAATTCCTACCCAAAAGCGACTTTCAAGTATCTGCTGTCTCTAGGTATTTTAATTCTCTTAGGCTAAGGGTATGATTGTCAGGAGACTGAGGTCGGGAATTCCAGGAATTAAACCAGGTGCCACTGCAGGAGAGGCTGATGCCAGGGGAATTTCTTTAGGCTGAATTATATCTGTCAGTGGGAGATATGGCACATTCTCTCAGGAATTTTTGAAATATCCCAATATTGATTTCAAATAAATATGGGGAAATGTTTGTCCTCCTAAACAAGACTCTGTTCTATGATATTGCTCTTTCCAGAAAAAAAGAGATTTGTATCAATAAAAACATGGAAAAGAATATTATATGTTCATATGTAACTTTATAAGACACTGAATCAGAAACTTTTATTTTGGTCTCATTTCTTTGTCCCAACCAGATTGCTTTGCTGATTAAAAAAAAAAAAATCTCAGCACATATAAAATATAGCAACTCATTTCCCTGGCATGGTAAACAACAGAAGATTTGCTTTTCTAGTGAGCTCTTGGTTTTTTTTAAAATACTTTGGTTATTATTGTTGTGGTGGATTAAATAATAAAGTTAGTTACATTTTAAATTAAATGTAAATCTTGAAAATATAAACAAATTGGTAATTGTAGTTTGTGTCATATTTTAGCTGAAAGCATCCAGATACATTCCATATTCACAAATTCATAAGGAAGTCACATAGCCTGGAGAGATGAAATTATCTAAAAAATTCGAAGTAATAATTTATGTAATTATGTTGAATCAGAGAGGTCTTGTTACTTTGTTCATGGCTAGGGAAGAGACCTTATGTAATACTGAAATGAAACAT
Organism: Lyroderma lyra; assembly: GCA_004026885.1. Taxonomy (NCBI): domain Eukaryota; kingdom Metazoa; phylum Chordata; class Mammalia; order Chiroptera; family Megadermatidae; genus Lyroderma; species Lyroderma lyra. Next base: position 143,292 of record PVJL010002806.1, read on the forward strand.
TATTACTGTCTCACTTACTGGTTCTTGGAATTGGTTTAGTGATTACTTCAACAGCGACATCAGTGAAAAACATTTGACATCTGGCCTAGAAAATCAGACAGTAGACCACAGAGACTTTGATTAAAAAATTTCATGTAATCTTCTCCAATCAGTAGCGTGGCCTGTTCTTTTTATCAGAGTGAAGGTTGCTCTCATCACCTGCAAATTTATACTAAAGCTTTAAACAAACAAGCATGAAACTTTTACATGAAAATCCCCTCCTGAAGGAATACTTACAGAGGAACTTGATGATTAGCTGTACTGATGATTTGATATCTTCAGTATGAAACAAGCCTGGGACCTTTTGTATATGGTTGTTTATTCCAGTCACGTGTATGCACGTATATTTGTGAGTTTAACCTTTGTCTCATAGAGCATTTTAGAGGAAAACGCTTCATAAGGTGCGATAGCTTGCTGGGGGGAAAAGAGACAAAAATGACAGCTTCTTTCACACTATCCATGTGCCAGGAACTATTCTGAAGTCAGAAATCATGCAAGTCACTAGGGTTCTGTATGTTTAACATCCTATTGAGAGAGCCATGCCCATTACTGAGAAGGACAAACGCTGAGCGACACAACGGAGGTCCCAAAATGAACTGCATTGCAGTATTGCCTTGAATTAAAGTCTCCCTCAGAGGCTGTAGCTCTTAGCACCGGAGAGCAAGGGCTTCCATAGAGTCGAGCAAGGAACTCTGCAGTAATGAGCCATCTTGCTGCCTTTTCTCTTTGGAGATAATTTATATGATGAAACTGATAATTAACTTATGTCCAACAAACTGAATCCAATAAATCTGTTTCCAGGTTGGAGGCCGGGCTTGTAGTCTCCTGGACTGTGCTATCCCATCCACCAGTTCCTTGACAAGGAGACAGTCCATGCTAATACAGTGTCACAGTAAATTTGCTTATCTCTCAAGAACAACGAGGTGTGCTATAAAATATGTATGTACTATCAAAACATTCATAATAAAATCCTAATAAAATTAGAAAGTTGGAATAAAAAGAAACCACAGTCTTCAATTGCATGTCTTGAAATTACCTTCAGTAATGGCTGATGCATTATATATGTGGTGAGCATTACATATATATTTATAATGCTCCTGCCTGTAAGCTCAGAACGGGCTTCCCAGGTTCAGTTTCTGAGGAGGAAGCCAGTATGATGAAGTAAAAACCAACTTTTCCCAATTCTACAACTTTATCTTTCCTGGTTTACAAATTGTCATTGTACTGTTATACCCTGAAGAAAATCAAATCTACTCAATGATTAGAGACACAGTAAAAAATAAATAAATAAAATAAAAACCATTTTCTCCTTGATACTACCTGAAATAGCTAAGTAAAAAAACACAGAAGGTGAAAAGAGGAAATACTTGGATCATTTTTCAAAATGTCAATGTTTTATTTAAACCTGCCTGGGGCTGATCTTTGCACTCAATCCATGTACATGGCATGGTATTGGAATTACAACTCTCAGATGGAAAGAAATAAGAAGTACAAGGCAAATTTTGCATCACAATTTCTGAGTATTTCTTGATACATGCTTACAACAGTCATTTATTGGTCCATTGGCCTACATCCTCATGAAATCAGATTGCATTTTTGAAAATCAGGCAGAGCAGTAAAATCCATCAGAGATGGACATCTATCGGGAAACACTTTCATTATGTGACTGCTACAAGAGGCATTTGGCTGGAAAAAGGTGATTTGTTCTATGGAAAAATTCATCTACAAGAAATTGATATTTAGTTACTCATATCAACCGTGCTCATAAAAAAGAAAGTCGAGGTTTCTATCTTTTAAAAACGTTACATGATTAGCCTTTCTAGATCTATTTATTTGTAAAATGACATACCACAGGAAGCTTAAAACTACTTCTCACAATTTCTGCCTTTTAAATATAAAATATATTACCAATAAATCATTTAACCCCTCTTTTGTACTGTCAGGTTAACCCACTATCACCTTAAGAGTAAACATATTTTGAAGATAAAATGATTTTACGTAATATTCTTAAAATTATTTCCTTTTCAGTTAAAGTTACAGATATTTTATCAGTATAATAAAGTAAACAATGGTGGTTGTATGGCATATTAGAATAGAACTTAAATCATTTTCTCAAAAGCAAACTGATATTAGGATGTTAGAAATTGTACAAATGTCTTAATTTTAAATTCCCATCCATGGGATTTTTATAAGCAATCATTAAAATATACTTGTTTCAGGTGATGGGGTCCTAAGTAGGAAGTGATCTTACTGTAGTTGTCGCTGTCTGTTCTACCTGTATGAAATATGCCTTGTAAAATCATACATTTAACAGTTTAAGGTGAGTCCTTAGGCCCAGACAAACCTTTACATGTTACCTGATGCTTTGACCATTGTCCATGTAATTAAATGCATAATTGATGAAATCCCATGGTATACAAAAGCACTGAATCCTATTCCCTGTTGTTTAAAATTGTTCAGATAAAAATATATATGTTTTTATTTTTATAAAGCTGAATTTCAAAAGCGATTTGTGTCTAGAATATCAAGCTCTATAAGGGCAAAGATGTTTATGTTGTTGTCAAGTGTATACTATGTATTAGGTGCTCAATGAATATTTGTTCAATGAGTGAATGAATGAATTGTGAGAAAGACAACCAATGTTTCCTATAAAGGCCCTGAAAAGGTACTGGTATGCCACTAAGGTGACTATGAGACAGTGATTTGTGGAGGCCAGCCCATGACTGCTAGTTAGTTTCTGAGAACTCTGGGGTATATAATTAAACAACTAAAACTTTTGGAAGAACTTACAACACAAAAATATTTAAGTGCTAAATTTTGTGACAGAGAAAAATTAGAGAAAATGAAAGTTTAGAAAATGGTAAGTTTATTGGAGCTTGGAGAAATTATTTATTTAACAGCAGTTTATGATCATTTAGTACCTACAGGGGAAGATTGTGTACATGCCACGAACCACACACCCAGGCTGTAACTACAACCCTGCCCCTAGTGGTGATTTGCTGTAGTTACATCTAACTCTGCTGGGAACCAGAGGCGGCCTGATGGAGAAGCTGACCTCCGAGGAGCCGGTGAACTGCAAAGTTCACTGTAAAGAGGGGGTGGGCCAAAATGGGCAGGGCAGTTGGAATGACAACGTTCCTTGAGACTGAGAAAACAATGAATGTTTCCAAGATGCAGCAATGGGACCTTGAAAAATGGATGTCCTAGTGGAAGACATTGTACATTAAAATAATTAAGTATCTGTTAGAGAGGAACCCCAAAATACAGTGACTTTAATGAGAGTTTATTCCTCTCTCATTAACAATCTGAGCATAAGCAATTGAGGCTGATATTGTCACCTTATTATGCAGAACCAGGCCCCTTGAATCTGGTTGCTCAGCTATTCCCAGAATATGGCTTTCCTCTCATATTTTAGATGGCTGCTTCAGTTCCTGCCATTACATCAGCATTCCAGTCAGTGACAAGGAGAAAGGGGGAAATAGAAAGCATACTCCTCATAGCAGATCCATGTTACTCTATTGATCCTAATTTCTTATTACTTCTAAGCAAAAACACTTTGCTCCCCTCCCTCCAATTTCTAACACACTTGTATCTTTCACATTTTCCCTCTGGGACCAAGCCCAAGCCCTGGGAACTTAAATTCCATTAAGGGCTCAGAAAACTGGGAACTCTTGAATCACTTTCAGAGTTTTATAGACTTGGTTTTGCTTTCACACAAACGTCTCCAAAGGAGTGGAGTGACAACTGTGCATAAGGAGATCCTCGGCTGCAAAATGAGACCTAAATGAGGATTACTATATTATTTATAGGTAGAGGTCTTGATTTGTAGCCAACTTTTGCCAACCTGCTTCTGCTTCATTATGACTAGGAAAGTGATTCCTGCTGAACTGCAGTCATCTCTTCCCAGTTTAAGTATAATCACACTCAGGAGAGTGTGACTGTAGAAAAGGCAGATTGAAATCCTCCTATGGCCCGTGAGATGCTAGCAGGTTGTGGCTGATTGACAAAAATCGCATTAACAACAGGCATCTTGACAGTACCGGTAGAGCTCTGCTGAGAAAGATCTTTTCACCTGCCCGTCTTGCACTTCATCAAGAAAATCACCAATGAAATTCTGATTCCAGGATCCTTATTATTACAGATGATGTGTGAAGCAGCAAGACATAATGTGGCTTACACACACCTGGCTGGGATTTCCGTGGAGGAAATTCAAACCAGAATTGATTTTTCTTCTACCTGGAATGTATGTGAGGCAGAAACCAGGGATTAAAAAGAAGTCAGAAAGGTTCTAATGACATTGACACTTTATTCTTTCAGGTTATCACTTTTTTTTCATTGTTAAATTTACTGGGATGACATTGATTAGTAAAAATTACATAGGTCCCAGGTGTACAATTCTACATTACATCCTCCATGCATTGCATTATGTGTTTATCACCCAGAGTCAGTTCTCTATCACCATATATTTGTGTCATTATCCATTCTCCCCCACCCCCTCCTCCCTCACCCTCATATAACTACTAAATAATTATGTCACTTTTGCTGTTCTGAAGCAAGAGGTGGGCCTCTAGAACAGCAATTCTAGAGGGGCATAGCTTCAGGGAACTGTTCCCAATACCAGGCACATTGTACAGTAACCTCTTGCTATATGTCTTAGTTTGTTTCTTTCTTTTTAATAATGTCACCGCAAAGAAGAAATTAAATGGAAATTTCTCCAGCTTTCAAACTAAGTGGAAAATCATATTAACATCTGTTCTGTAAAATAAAAGGAGAGCTGTTTTATCTTACCTTGAACTTCAGTTAAGAAATATTTATAATTCTTAACTGTAGAGAATCAACATATAAATTAACTTCAAATATTAATTTAGTAATTCTTCTAGTCTTAGGGAGTCTGTTTTTACATTACTCTGCTTTCTCTCTTTTTCAGCTCCTACTCTTCTTTGTATTTATTTTTCTCCATGTTTTTCTTAAGTCCTATTCTGTTTCTGTCCACTCTTTTTTTATTTTGTTTTGGTTTCTTTGCTTTTTTCATGTATCTATTTCATCTATTGTATACCATCATTGAAGGAGCTCTTGCTTTCCTTTCTGCTCCCAATCTCTGTTTCCTTCTAAAATTGTATCTTCCATGGCTTTCCTCTTCCCAATTTATCTCATGGCCTCCTCTCCCTAAACACACACACACACACACACACACACACACACACACACACACATTCACACAAATACAATCATACACATCTCTTCTTTTGTTACTATCAAGGCTCAGTTGGCACTGAAACAAGATGAGAGGGAGGGGTGGCTGAGACCTGGAGAAAAATCAGTCCTAATGGAGCTAAATGATAGAAATCAATAGAAGGCCATCAGGGCAGCTGGGTGGCAGAGACTATTTGGGGAGCCCAAAGACAAACAGTAGTAATCAGATAATTCTGTGTATTACAATTTCAGAGGAGCATGAGTTTAAAGGAATGGTGTAAACCCTAGAAAGTGGCTGCCAATGGGGACTCAACAGTTGGAAATTGCAGGTGGGACCCAACAACAGTAGGTATAGTATTCTCTCTGTTAATAGCTGGGAAAAGTGTCAGTAAAGAACGCCAATTGTGGAGAAATCATTTTCTTATGCAGAAACCAACTCCAACATAGAAACAGGTAAGAGAGAGCCTGGTCATAAATTTGGTTATCTGAGTAATGTGGGTGGATCCACATGCCACAAGGATGCTTGGTCTCCAAGCTCTTGGTTTTTTCCTATCTGTAAGCGTACATATAGTAAGAATGTGGGTGATGGGTAGGAGTTAAGTGGTCATTGCACAGGGACCAAAGGGTGCTTTTTCATAATGGGTAGTCACCAGCACATCTCTATTTGTGTCTCAGAAGCTTTCTATTCCTAGGGCATACCAGTTTATTGCATCTATAGTGGCCAACTGGAAGTTGGAGTTTGAAATTAGTGTCTGACAAGAAAAAGGAGTTGATGACAAAAGAAAATTCTTAACAACTGTAAGGGATATGTTTTAAGAATTATCAAATTCTTAAAAAACACAGTTTTTTAAGACTCAAAATTCATATATGAACCATGTTCATAAAGCATCAGGTTTTATCTTTATGAGATTTATAGGTTGACAGTGATGAATAAAGAACTATTAATTTACATAGACATAGGAACTTAGGGTGGTTTGTGAACCTCACTTGTAAGCTAAATGAATATATGCAATACACCTTTGAATGGAAAACACACTGTTAGGTCTTTAAATGTTGGAAATATCTGTTCTCCGCAAGTGTCCATCTGCCCTATTTGAATCACCTTGACCCATTATGCACATGCATGCAAAAAATGCAGAGAAACTTAATTGAGGGCATCAGCTTCTTCTACATCCAAAATTCACCCAGGCCATTCTATACACCAGTCTACACACCTAGTCATAATACTCTGGCCATCATTTCCCCCTGGTTCTTTGATGCCTGTTTTGCCTTGAAACTTTGTTCTTGATTTTCAGTTCAAGCCTCTCTAGCTCTGATGACCCATTTATGCGCAAGACGGGCACAACCGTGGCCAGAACTCCTTGCTTTCTCATATTCATACTTTGTGACTTCAGGAAAAAGATCCTCTCAATCTTCTCAGCCTTAGTTCTGTGGGATGAACTTCCTTGGTCCACTCTCCTCCAGTCATTCTTGACATGCCAGAAATTCAATAAATACTTTACCTTTAATAATCACGGTATCAAGATAACACTTTACTAAACATATCCACTCTGGGTGTAATTATTAGAAAAAATAATCTCTACAAATCATGCCACAGAAATAGAAAGAATCATAAGAGATTAATAAGAACAACTATATGCCTACAAATTAACCTAGAAGAAATGAATTAATTCCTAGAAACCTACAACCTATCAAGACTGAATGATGATAACATCTGAACACACCAATAACTAGTAAGGAGATTGAAAAAGTAATCACAAAAACTCTCAAAAAAAAAAAATTCATGACCAAATGCCTTCACTGATGAATTCAACCAAATGTTAAAAATAAAATTAATATCAATTCTTCAAACTCTTCCAAAAATTAGAGGAGGAGGACACCTTTCCAAACTCACTTATAAGGCCAGCATTACCCTGATACCAAAACCAGACAAAGATGCAACAAGAAAAGAAAATTATAGGTCAGTATCCTTCATAAACATAGATGCAAAATTCCTCAACAAAATTTAGCAAACCAAATTCAATAATATACTAAAAAGATCATACATCATGACCAACTGGAATTTATTCCAGGGATGCAAGGATGGTTCAATTTCACTAATCAGTCATTGTGAGATACCACATTAACATATTAGAGGGTAAAAATTATATCATCTTAATAGAAGCATAAAAAGAATTGTACCAAATTTAACATACATTTATGATTAAAAACTCTCAACAAAGTGGGTATAGAGTGAATATAACTCCACATGGTAAAGAGCATATATGATAAGCCCACAGCAAACATCATACTCAAAGGTGAAAAGCTAAAACTTTTCCTTTAAGATCATGAAAAAGACAAGAATGACAACTTTTGGCCCTTTTATTCAACATAGTATTGAAAGTTCTAGCCAGAGCAATTAGGCAAGAAAAAGAAATAAAAGACATTCAAACTGGAAAGAAAGAAGTAAAACTGTGACTATCTGCAGATGACATAATTTTATACATGGAAAATCTAAAGACTCCACCAAAAAAAACCTGTTAAAATTAATAAACAAATTCAGTAAACTTGCAGGATACAAAACTAATACACAAAAATCTTTTGCATATCTATACACTAATAATGAACTGTCAGAAAGAGAAATTAAGATAATAATGACATTTACAACTACATTAAAAAGAATAAAATACCTAGGAATAAGTTTAACCAAGTAGGTGAAAGACCTGTATATTGAAAACCACAAGACATTAAAAGAAGAAAACTGAAGAAGACACAAATAAATGAAAACCTATTTCATGCTCATGGATTGGAAGAATTAATATTGTTAAAATTTCCATACTACCCTAAGCAATATACAGTTTCAATGCAATCCCTATCATACTGTCAATAAAATTTTTCACAGAAATAGAACAATCCTAACAATCATAAAAGACTTGAATTAGCTAAAGCAATCATGAGAAAGAAGTAAAGTTGGAGGCATCATGCTCTCTGATTTCAAACAATATTACAAAGCTATAGTAATTAAAACAATATAATATTGGTATAAAAATAGATGCATAAATCAATGGATCAGAATAAACAGTCCAGAAATAAACACATGTATATATGGTCAGTTAATTTACAACAAAGGAACCAAGAATATACTATGAGGAGGGACAGTTTTTTAAATAAATGGTGTTGGGAAAATCAACAGTTGTATGCAAAAGAATGAAAGTGGATCATTATCTTACACCACACACAAAAGTTAACTCAAAATGGATTAAAGATTTGACTGTAACACCTAATACCTTAAAACTCCTAGAAGAAAATATAGGCAGTGGGCTTCTTTCTGTAGGTCTGGATGATAATTTTTTAAATCTAACAAAAAAAGCAGAAGCAAGAAAACAAAGTAAGTAAGAGGTACTGCATCAAACTAAAAGGCTTCCATACAGCAAATTAAAATTATTGACAAAATGAAATATTTGCAAATTGCATATCTGATAAAAACCCAATATTCAAAACATACAAAAAACACATACAACTCAATAATAAAAAAAATCTGATTAAAAATGGGCAGAAAATCTGAATAGACATTTTTTCCAAATAAGACATACAGATGACTAACAGGTTCATAAAAAGACACCATTAATTATCAGGGAAATACAAATCAAAACCATAATTTGATATCAACTCACATCTGTTAAAATGGCTATTATCAAAAGGACAAGATAAAACAAGAGGTGGCAGGATGTGGAGAAAAAGGAACTCCTGTGCATTTTTGGTAGGAATGTATTAATAAATCGGTACAGCCACTGTGGAAAACAATGTGGAAGTTGCTCAAAAAAAAGTTAAAAATAGAACAGCCACATGATCCAGCAATGCTACTTCTGGGTATTTATCTGAAGGAAAAAAAAACCAAATAAACAATAATTTTATTAGGTATATGCATTCCCATGTTAAATGGAGCTTTATTTATAATAGCTAAGATATGGAAACAACCTAAATTTTCACAGGTGGATAAATGGATAAAGAAAATGTGGTATACATGCAATGGAATATTATTCACCCCCAAAAAAGAAATTTTGCCATTTGTGACAATATGGATGAAACTTCAGAGCATTACACTAAGTGTAATAAGTCACACAGAGAAAGACAAATACTGTATGATCTCTCTTATATGTGGAATTTAAAATAATAAATTTAAATAAAAATTTTAAAAACACAAGTTCATAGATGCAGAGAACAGGTAGTCGCCAGAGAATGGGGCTGAGATAAATGGATGAACTGTTTTTGATGTTTGTTTAACTTAAATAAATTAAATTTAAAAATAAAACATAGGTTCACACAAAGATGTCTATACAAATATTTATAGAACTTTTTCACAATACAGTAGTCTCAAAATGAATGGACAATCCAAATGTCCATCATCTGATAAATGGATAAAATCATTGTGCTGCATCCATACAATAGAATAGGTCTTAGCAATAAAATAATAACAAACTACTGATATGTGCAACAACATAGATGAATATCAAAATTACTTTGTTAAATAAAAGAAGTCAGACATGCAAGCCTTCATACCACACGACTATTTATATGACATTCTCAAATATTAACCCTATCTTTAGATTTTAGTTCCACAGAGCTTCTGGGATCAATTTCTTTGAAAAAAAAATAGGAAAGTAATGATTATTTTAAATATGAACACTTACTAAGGTCAAAATATGTGGCAAACTAACATAATAACATTTATGTCCCAAATACTTTCGAATCCTAGAAATGAACATTAGAAATGGAGAGGATCTTAGAGAGTAGCTTGTCCAGTGCCCAGATTTTAAAATTCAAGAAATAACTGCATTTAAATATCTACAAATTTATTTTTAGTCCTCTATTTGCAAATATTTTTACTTTAGGGTCTAGATTTTGATAAAATACTTAGTTTTTATTTAGGAAGGATCATGAAACTGCTTTTAAGGCAGGGTTTTTAATAAATTTTATTTTTGTACATGATACTAATTCAGTTATGGTTGCAAATTTTCAGTTGGAAACGCAAATTTTGTGTGGTACAAATAAATAATAAAGAAACCAAAGGACTTTCTGGAAGAAATAAGTATTCTTGATGTCAGATGGGTGGGAGGGTATATATCTGGTACCTGTACTGGATAGTATATACTCAGTATATGGTTGCTAAGTGACTGAATGAATCAAAAAGCTATTGCTAGACAATTTCACAGGATAGTTTCTTACACAAGAAATAATTATGCTAATAAAAATTTGCTTGGATTCAATACATCTTAGTTTCATTTCTTTCTTTGGCTTTAATTATTTGTATCACCTGAGACAGTATTTACATTTACATCTCAGTGGCTTCACCTGTAAAATGCTAATTGAAATGCTTATTTTCACTAAAATAGATTTAATAATAGAAAATAATATGAATTAGAAGCATTTTGATAACACTTTGTAGCTATTCAAGGTTTGTGTTAGAAATCACTAAGATTTCTTTTAACTCCATGAGTTTACTTTAAAAGTAGATACAAAATCTTGATTATTTATGTTCATAAAGTATAGTGTTCTGATGTGATTAAGAAAATAAAAATTTACAGGCATTAAATATAAAAATCAATACTACTGCAATAGTGCGTATGCGTATGAGTACATATATTATTTTTACATTTTAAATTTGCAAATTATGTATTTAGGTAAATCTGAAGATGGGTTTACACTTAATAATCACATTATTTTATGGCTGGAAATTCCCAGAATTAAAGAGGGGAGGGAAATCAATGTAACACCTAGCACTGAATGTAGAAAAGAAAAAAATTCTTGGGTGGGATTCCAGTGACTAAGATAAAGTGCAACTAGTTTCTTAGCCACACACTATCAAATGAATAACTTACTTTATTTGTGTTTAAACTAAATTGTATGTAACAGTTCCCATCTATTTTTACATATTCTTGCATTACTTGTCTGTGCTTCCTCTCTCTCCTCCAGATCTTCATACAGTGAAACATAGAAATACAGAAATGGCCCACATTGAATTCTTTCCCTAAACAGATCAGCAGCATGAGAGTGACATTTATTGAGGAGCTATGTTTTTTCCAGTCACTGGGCTAAGCATTTTGCATGCACCATCTTATTAAATCTCACTGCAACCCCATGAAGTGGGGATTACTGTCATTTTACAGCTGAGCAAACTGAGGTTTCTAGAGGTTAATAACTTTTTTAAGGTCATACAGCTGTTAAGGGGCAGAGCCAGGTCTAAAATGCAGATGTATCCATTTCATCTTTGGCGCTCTACATAATATGCCAGTGGTTCTCAAAGTGTGGTCCTGAGACCGGCAGCAGCCCCTGGGAGCCTGTAGCAAACACAAATGTTCGGCCTCCAAGACGGAACTACTAGATCAGAAACTTGGGGAAGAGTGGGTAGAACCCAACATTCTGTGCTTTAACAAACATCCCTGGTGATTTTAATGCCAAAGTTTGAGAAATACCACATTACATCATACGTCTTCCATAACAGCAACATGTTTGACATTCATAAATGATGCATATTCAAAAGGCCCCATAGATTTAACCAGTGGATTTCTTGACTAAAGAAGCTCATTAAATAATATCCACAGCACATATCCTTGTAAGAAAGAAAAGTGAAAAGCTCCTTGGAATTCAACTGACAGACTTTTCTGACATCATTTTATTCATTTACCCCTTGGGATTAAAAAACTGCTTTTCCAAGGGGAAACAGATTTCTAATCTATAACTTATGGGAAACCAACATGGACATTAGCTGATTGATTTGGACTCAGCAAGTCAGGATGTCATGAATGAAAACAGTAAAAAACAGTGAACGGTGAGCAGGAACTAGATTCACAACTGACCTGGTTGTTCAGATACTCATAATTTTGGTAATTCCGCATGCTAGGGGGTTGGGGAGGGTGGGGGGAGCAGGGAGAATTTAACTATTAGAAAAGGCGACAGAAGGAGATGGAAGACACTTCCTTTCACACAAAATAAACTTCCAGCTTCCTTTTTAGGCATACGTGCCTCTGTGCTACCCAGCACCCAGCCCCTGAACACCACACCAGTCAATACACTGAAAACGATCTCCATAAATCTAGGGAATTTCTTTGTCTCGAAGTGGGTTTGGAGGAGCTGGTGTAGTGTTTTACATTTCAGAAAATAAGAAGAGCTAGAGAGAGAAAGCTAGAACACAGTTTTAGTGAACACATGCTTCTTAATTTATATTAACTGTCTATTAGGATTGTGCTTACTGATGTGAAAGGTTTGGAAAAACTATGTGAGATATCACATTAAAACAGGAAACAGATGGTGCTTAACTGGGTATGCAGGTGAGGAAAAGGAGCTTCCTCGTTTGACTGCGGGATGCACGACAAGAGCAGCAGCGACCTGTTTGTTCTTTAGTCCAAGTCTGAGGAAAATATCAGTATGTTTGTGAATTATTGTTCGCCGTGTTTAAGATGTTCTAATTTACTTACATAGAATCTAACATGATAACAAGAATATAATCTGACCACGAATTCAGTGAATTGTGGTTTAGTCTTGCTATTACAATTCTTTCTGAATATCAAAACGGCTCCTTCTGATGTTAATATAGAACATGCTGGGTTTTAGAGCATGAAAGACTCAGTGCAAATTTAACCATTTGCAAGTCAGGTTAAGGCTGGAATAAACTCAAATAATTTATAGAGTGTACTAAAACTGAATTTCAAGGAAATTTATGATGGGTAGTCACACAGTAATAAAAAAACTAAAGATTAACATAAAAATTCTAGCTGCCATATTTCTCTAAGTAGAAATAATTGTAATGTAATTTTATCTCACTGATTGAAGCTCCAACTAGGTTTTGACTGAAGTCAATATGAAAATGAAAGACTATGAAAGGCAACTTTTGGCCAGAAGAAAAACAGGGCATGAGCCCACCAGCTTCAGAATCAAAACCATTAAATTATATGCCCCCCTCCCCCCAACCCCCTGGGCGTGATATACATATAGATACTTTTAATGGTATTGATTATGGCTTCCAAAGAATGGGAAATTTGAAATAAAAATGAATGAGGCTTTTATAAAATTTGTCTAAACTATTTGGAGAAATTGTGAAATAACTAATGTATTGAATTTCATTTTAAAAAAGCTCAAAATTTTTTGTTCATTTCAGTAATCCTTAAACTATCAAAGCATTAGAAGTAAAAGGAAGTCTTTTATAGAAACTGTAACCAAAAAATTGAAATTATTGAACCAAAATCACCATATGTAACTTTTTTCCACTCATAGAGAAATCACACTATAAGCAAAGGCTTGAATAATTAAAAATAAAAATCTTAGCCTTTCAACCTACAACTTTTAGGTACTAAACAAATGTCCAGATTGCTGAAGGGACAGCCTTTGCTGTCTACTTCGTCTTGTATGTCTAGAACACAATGCCTGCTACACCACAGTTGCTCAGTAAACGTTGGACCAAATGAAATTGTTCACTAATGACACCTTGGCCAGGCCCATGACATGTAACGGGGCACTGTTTCCAAATGAAGAGAGGAAGTCACCCTTGGAGTATTACAGGCATTCGTCTGAGCATCACGAACACCACCTCAGAGACCTGGGTTTCCTCCTTTCGTCTCTTCTAACAATGCTGATTCACACTGCTTTTCCAGACTTTCTGTTAGTGGACGGCACGAACGCATTCTCTGGGTTTGGAATGACTTGTGATGCATTTGTGTGGCTCAAGCACATGTGAGGATTACAAAAGTAGCCACCTGGAGTAACCAACAGAAAGGATTCTGAATCTTATAAATGCAAAATAAGGCAGTTCTGTGATTCTTTTGGATTATAATAGCATAACAATCACTATTTTAGGAATCACGTGTTTTTATTATGAACGTATCTTTTGTATAAATTCCTAAGAGTAGGCTTTTATAACATTTTTAACTTTGAAAAACTTTAGTAAAAAATCAGTATTTAAAGTGACATTTGCCCTTGTATGGTATTTGAAATCAATACTCTCCTCTCCCACTCCCTATCTCCCATAGCCTAAAAGCCTCAGCAACCAATAAACTTGGATCCCAGTCTTGGATCTGGAACTTTGAGCAAGTCCATTAATATCCCCAGACTTTTGTTATTTTCCTCTCTAAAGCAATACTAACAAAAACCTATGTTATAGGGTAATTACGAGATTTAAGCCAAATGAGATACTGTATGTGAGATTGCTTAGGCACCTAAAATTTTACATAAATGTAGTGTAACAGATGGACAATAAGGTATTCAATATTGAATGTCCAGAACATCAGAGAATAAAATTTCTGTATTTCATTGATTTTCTAGTTAATGGAAGATGAAAGAAAAATTCTCTCTTGTTTAATCTTTATTTTTTAAATATATTTCTGAAATAAATCTGTTTGCTTTCCTGCTGTACTGATAAAAAAAATCAAATTTAAGATAAAATGAGATTTAACAACTTGATGAGCAGCAATTCTAACTGTAATACAATAGATTCTCAGTTAACTAGCACCCATGGGGATTGGAAAATGCTGGATCAGTGTAGTATTTCTTCCATTTTTTTGCTGGTTGCTTGAGTTCTGGTTAATGGGGAGTCTACTGCATCGTTGTAGTTCATGCTATAGGAACTGGGTCTGAAACTATCCTGATTTAGGATCCTTAGGAATTTTATTCTTATTTTGTACTTAATGTCTGAAGTCAGTTGATTTTTTAAAGAAATTATTATTTCTTTTTAAAGCAGAGTGTAAAGAAAAAAATCATTAATGGTTAATGTTACTTTATAGTATTTGATTAACACAAATTTTGTTGTGAAATCCTGTTCTATAAATATATCTAATTTATTGTCAAAGTATTAGAACATATAAGACATCATTGCCATTTTTAATTTAGTTTAAGGTCAAACAAAATGAAAAGAGTGAACCTCTCCATATCACTGCTGCCCAAGTACTTAACCAGATTCATGGGCTAACCAAATTCAGTAATTTGAATAGTGTTTTCTAAAGACAGAAAATGGACTCCACTAAGAAAACGGAAATGAATGGACGGAGCTGGAGGAGCCCCCAGGGTTAGTAATACCCAGCTTTTACCAGACACAATTTGCCCATTTGGGGTGACATAATTTAATTGTGGGATATACAGGTATGTTACCTTAATGTGAGTAGATATGTTAAAAATGTGTTCTATGGTATTTAAAAGGAGATGAGTGATATTTTATTCTTATTTAGAACACATGGTGCTGACAATAGCATCTATTTTTAATTATGTCAGTAGATAAAAACAAGACAATATTTTATCATTAACTTTCTAAGGTGTTTATTTTAAATGGATTTTTTTAAATTTTCTTAAGGAGATAGATGATGATAGATGACGGATAGATACAGATAGATATAGACAGATGAAAGTTAGACTTGTACAAATACAAATATTTAAAGCACATTGTTTAGTAATTGTATACCTATTTACTCTTCAAGAATATCATCACTTTAAGGTCAGAGATCATGATCTATTTGTTTTTGTATTCAGGGAGATACCAAAATCGTTAACCAACACTATGGCATGGGCACTGACCTATCAGAGGATGGGTCTAGGTACTGGAGCAAGGCCCTGGGGTACTTTTTTATATGCCTGGTATTAATCTTTAGTTGCTGGACCATGAGAAAGTATGAATTCCAGGTGAGTGTACAAGATGGCTGAAAGACGGCCGGAGTGAGTGGTGTACCTAGGCAGGATTTTAACGAATAGCATGGACATATTCTCACAGTAGCTGAAAATCAGCTGTATGTCTCTCTTTAGGGCTTAGCACAGTGCCTGGCACATACCCAATAAGTTTGTGCTGAATAAAAAATAATGTATTCCTTACTCTCCAATTAAAGGTGAGAGAAGCCAGTCTGAGAATATTCTGGGTGAGAACAAAAACACCGTCAGGTTTGGAAATATTGCTGTAGATTATCCACAAAGAAAGAGCACACAGTATGTATATACATAGACACACACGAACATTCCATCGAAAATGGGTTATACATAAAGAGAAAAAGAATGATTAGGTACCAATGATACCAACATCATTTATTTTTATTGTTGGAGGTCTGGCTAAGAGCATTCAACCAGAGAACCATCCATTATGCTGGGTGAGTTGCAGCCAGGATAATTGAAAGTTTTCTGGCTTCAATGACCTGGCTTTAAAACTAAGTATCAGGTATCCAAACTTAACTGTTTGTTAAGATCCAGGAAAAGGAAGCAAAAGTGCTAATTAATACATAGATAAATGAATCTCCAAAAGGCACAACCTTAAGTTGAAGGCGGAGGGAGAACAACTGACAAAAGGTAGAAACAGTAAAGAACTACTGTAGGCAAATAAGCAACCAAAAATTAATGTTTTTAAGTAAGACTGAGGGGTGGGGTGCAACTTTTGCTAAACTACCCTGCTTTGGCTGAAAAGGACTTGGAACTTCATAGGGAAGAATAGCTTTCTAAGTGTCAACCACTGTTTTTGCATAAAGTCATTTACACAACACCTAAGAATAAAGAATATCTTGTAAAGGAATTATCAATGTTAATAATGATTATTCTGCATTCATGAACGTGAAGTCTCCATTTTCAGGGCACACTCAATGCTTTTTAAATTTTCTAGGTGTGTCTTCTGAGGAGATAGCTTCACAGACAACAACCCACTCACACTAAGCCTTGGACACAGGCACGGTTTTACAAATGGCAGGAAGTTTGAGATGCAACGTCTCACCCAGTACATCTTCCTTCCATGCGGTATGCTTTTTTTTGTTTTTTGTTTTTTGTTTTGGTGGTTCCCTGGCTGGGAATCAAGCCCAGGCTGCAGTGTTGAGTGCTGAAGCCTAGCCACTACTCCCCCAGGGAACCCCCTATGTGGTATGCTTTTAGCTCAGCCAACTGCCTGCTTCTCCTGAGTGAGCTCGACACTAGTATTTCTACAGAGAAACTTCTTAGAACCTCCTTTCCCATTGTTCATTTCTATCCTTTGACCTATAGCTTATTCACACCTTTGCTCTGGGAAGCTTTCCTGATCTCCCCATGTAAAATGTGTTCTTACAGCCCTTTTTTTGTAGATCTAGGATATGGCCCATACTGTGCTCTGCTTCATGTTGTTCCTATCTGACCCTTTAAGTTGCAAAGGCCATGAGGCCAGAGCCACCTTCTTCATCTTTGGATCTACTTTCCTTCTAATAAAGTGTTTATGCATAGAAGACACTTTACCAATTTGACCATTTTTACTATTCAGAGTGGGAATAAAAGAACAGCATGAAGCTCAGAGTTTCTAAAGGTTTTTACAACATGTGCAAAACAAGAATTTCAAAATTTCATGTATTTCTGCTCCAGTGGGGAGGTGCTACTATTTCTTTAAGAATCTCACTGTAATAAATACCACCTAGGTCTGGGTGACTTCCTGCCTCACAGCCGTACAGTGGACTCGCTCTGCAGCCTTGTAGCCAGTCTCAGACTGTGACATGAATCACCTGCTGTCTCTATAATTTTGTATTGTTTTTAGAATATGACCTTGGCTACCTCTGCTGAATGACTTATTAGTTATCATTAATAATCACTGTCCATGTTTTTAAAAAGCCCTTCTATAAGAGACTTTGATGCAGAAATGAATACGTTCAGGGCTTCTTTCCACAGCTGACCCAGTTTTCAGTAACCCATCCAACTCTTTCACAGGCAATACAAATGACTGTTCCATACATTAGATAACAATACAAAAAAACTGATATTAAAGAAGATACTACTGTTATTTGTATATGATCATTATGATTCCTGAAGTGATCATTCTTCCTCAGATTTGTGGTCCTATTTGTCTTCTTTAAAAATCTCATTTATGCTCTTTTCAAAATAAAATTATAACCAAAACTTAGTGATGGACTTAAAATACTTAAACAGACCATATCTCTGTTTTTCATACATTTAACTTGATAACAGCAGTTTTGATATTTGAAAAGCACTAGTCAATAAATGCTAATTTTTTTAAATCATAGATTTATAAATAAATAAATGAAGTTATGATATCCAAATAAGCCTACCTGTTTCTGGCATTAAAAAATTCCTTATAAACAAGAAAAATAAAGCATAAGCAAGAGTAAATTGCAGGAAAAATGGCTATATATTAAAATAACATAGATTCTACCTATGTGCATGAATGTGTCACCAAGGCTAATATAAACACAATATACTCTACCTAGCCATTTTGTCCACACAAAAATACATAGTATTTTAAAATTTAGATATTTAACAATGATGAATGTCATTAAAAGCAGCCATGAGATGATCCTTCAAAACTTTGCCAAAAAATGTATTCCCTATATTGTCATAAACAATCTATTTGGCTTCATTATCTGTCGATAAACATTTTCTATCAATTCTTTTTAAGTACATACTATTGATATGCTTTGAGATAATGACAGCCTAAAACAACATTTTCTTAATGCTTTTCTTCAAAGTCTTCCTTCATAAAAAATATACTTTTAAAATGTATGTAGAATCATATCATTGGAAAATTTATTTTAGCCAAAACTTCTAATAAATAAAGCAGTGTGTTAAGCAAATTTAGTCTTTTCAAATGCTTTCATACTAACCATCGTGTTTTTCTTTCTTCAACAAAAAGCTACTGAACAAATTAGCAAGTCTGTCTGAAAGCCTGTTCAGAAGCAGCATTTTATCAAGTAACATTTCCTTAAATTGACTTAACTGTTACAGATCACATCGGTGTTCCCACTTCCACCTCACCACTAGTTATCAGCAAACTACTGATCTGTAAACTCATGGAGCCCTGGATCTCCAGACTCCATTTGTCAATCAATTTACCCACTTTGTATTAACCACAGGCTTTGTGGCCAATGTTTACTATGTCATGGAATATTTACTGAGTTAAGCAAAGTTGTCTAAGTGATAATAACCTTATGCCATCAGTATTAATATTTACTCATCATACCTCCAAAACATATTTTAATAAATTACCTTTCCCTTGAGAAAAACAGAACATACTATAAATTTAATTTAACATAAAATCAAGAAAATCCTGTTATGTTTATTACAGAAAAGCATCAGTGGAGCTATTCTGTAGGTAAAAGGAAAGAATGCACGCACACTTGATCTTTTTCTACGGGGGCTACTGTCAACTGGACTGAGAGTGTGCTGCCCATCCCCGAATAGTTAGAAAAGGACACCTAACACCTAGGTTGGCAACCATCCTGTGTTGTGTGTGTGGACTGTATTGACACTTACACAGGTAGGTGTGAACTAAAGTCCTTTGTGAGAAATCCCATGATATGGCTTACATAGAATTATAGAAAATTGACCCAAGGGAAATAAAAGCTCTTAAGAAAACAGTCACAACAGAGAGACCAAGTCTCCTCTAGGCAGAATCTACAGCCACTTCATTTCCTTGTGGAATTCCTGGCACCCTTTGCCTTGTTGGCCAAGCCTGATGCCACTAAAGCCCAGGGCACTCACTCTGCACACCCCTGGGGTGGCAAAAGCACAGACAGTCTAGTTTTACCTGCTTCTCAAGGTAGTGACAGCCTGGTGGGGGTTAAGAGTATGCATTTGAGTATCAGACAGATCAGGGTATAAGTACTAATTTTACCATCTACTAGCTGAATAACCTGGAACGATTTCCTTATTCTCTGAGATCTAGTTTCCACATTTGTAAAATGGAGATAAAAATAGTACCTACTTCACAGGATCACTATGAGATTAAACAAGATACAGCATGCAAATCACTATTGTTAGAACCTAGGAAATATTTGAACTATTATTCATGATGATGATGAGGAGGAGGATGATGAAGATGAAAATGCCCAAATTAAACTGCCATCTAATGCCCAAAAGCATTTGTGGTGAATGTTCATAATATGTTTACTTTGATCTCATTGTGTCATAAGACTCAGGGCACTGAAAGTCACAGAACAAGGGAAATATCAAGAAAACAGGGGTGGGTGTGGGGAGGGGCAGGTCAACACTTCAATTCTACCCTCAGGGATTCTTATTCAACTGGTTTTGGGCTCTTTTATTTACTCTTTTTTCTTTTATTTATTGAACTTATTTATTGGGGTGACATTGGTTAACAAAATTAATTGTACAATTTTGTAATACGTCGTCTATATACTACACTGGGTGTTCACCCTGCCAGAGTTAGTTCTCCTTCCATCACCATACATTTGACCCCCTTTTTTGGACAGGGTCTAAATGCTGATATTGTTTAAAGGCTTTCTAGACCATCAGCATTTATATTTAAATTAAGTCCAGATTGACCTATCAAACAGGAGCAGTAGCATCTGGTACAAACCTCCCTTTTGAATCAAGAAAAACGGGTTGTGATAACAGCAGCTCTTTCATGACACAACAATTAGAATGTTAGCAACAGCCTGCAGGCACTTTCTAACCTTCCCAGAAAAAGGTGCCAATGACGAATCCTCAGGGTCACAGAGCAGATACTTGCAAGCCCAGTTAGGGTCACGTTTTTGCTTTCGAAACCAGCCAAGGCTCTGTCCCAAGCGTCCATTTTCATTAACATCCCAAGACACACCTTTTGGAAATAAAATGGAAACATTTGAAAATAACTTTTCTAGATAATGATAATCCTGTTATTATTCTATAGCACATAGTTGTTCAATGCACAAATTCACTCAAGAAAAATTAACAGAAAGGAAATGCAGAGCTTGAAATCTCTATTATTTGTTTATGTAACCTGTTTACTCTTTCTTTGTTTATCCATGCCCCAGGATACACAAATATGGGTCAAATTAGCAGCATAATTTATTCTTAGCCAGGACACAGGAAGTGGCCATAGTTGGTAGTCTGCTGCATTTACATGAAAGGGGCCCTGCTTTTGGTTAGGTGAGGAAAGTACCTCCAAATTTGTTTCTCCAAGCTGCTCACTCTGGAGCCCTCTGTAATGAATGATTGCTAATGTGAATAGGCATGTTCCTGTCTTATACGAGTTATCAATTCACTGCCACCTATATGCTGTATTTGAGTTAGAAGAGTTTGGTGTGAGATTCAGCTTCCATCAGGGCAAAGTTATTTCAGCCATATTTTATATTCACTTCTCTTTTTCCTCGAAGAAAGAGGCCCTTGAGCTGTCTTCTATGATATTCTCGACATTCATTCTCAGCCTTCAATCCCCCTTGCACCTTAGTGCTCTCAATCTTATATCCAGATGCTGCTGGCTCATGACTGCCCTTCAGAGAGTTGAAAATAGAGACCCTGTCATTCTGTGTAAAGTCACATTTGTTACAGTGAGGACCTAGGGCTTGATGTGAGTAAGAACAAATTCAAAAGCAATATTCAATCAAATTATTAACAAAGACCACCTTTTTCTGGAACATTTTATAAATAAAGTATGACAATATTTCAGCTAGTATCCTAGGTCATTATTATAGCCAGAGAAAACAAGTATATTTTGTAGGATTTCTGCAAAGGAAGGAAGAAAAGCTGTCTGTGTAAGACACCTATTTCTGATGTTTAAATAAATGCCCTCAAAAGGAGCTGTTTTAGTAATCAATCAATTAATAATAACACAAGTCCTCAGAACAGAATAAAAGCTCCAGCACCCACTGCTCACAACCTGCCAGGAAACACATCCTACAAGGCAGGAAGGTAAAAATAACAGAGGGAAACTGGCAGTATCTCTCTGGGATCTACAAGATGCCTAGAAGTGAATGTCATTTTCTCACCAATAATCTGCACTTTAATCTTACATGAAACAATTTTTCACACATACAAAAATAAGTCTCTCTTCCCTAGTATTTGAAAAAGACAAAGAATTAGAAATAGGCCCAATTTCTCTTAGAAAAGTAGGTTTCTTCAGCTTTCGATTGGCCTTTCTCATGACCCCCTATACAAGAAGACAGATAATAAATATAATGACTTATACTGAAAAGAGAGCAGCGAGGATAATGGCCCAAACAGTGCTGTCTTTTATTATGTTACCATAGTAAATAATAGCAGTACCACTAACACCGTTATACTTAAGGGTGTAGCAGTGATTCCATTATAATTCCTGTTTTTCAGAAGTTTATAACTTCGTCTTGACAATATACTCCAGCCTGAAACTAGCGGGGTTTTTTTTTTTAAGTCAAAGGCTGGTTTTCCTTGATTGTCATGCTTTCATTGAATTATCAAATTGGAAAATTAAATAGTACTTTTACTATTTTTTTCTGGCTATACTCTGCATATGTATATTGAAAATCAATTCTGTAACACACACACACACATGCATGCACACACACCAGGGGTTTGCCTACACATGCAACATTTGTATTTAGAAAAATAGAGAGCATTCAATGCATTCAATGTCTCTTCATTGGGATGATCACTGTAATAACACTACAAAATGCCTAAAAGGGGGTATGTTGAAAAGTTTTTATACACACTTGCTATTCTATAAATAATAGGGTATTTAATTAAGGTACATAACTTACTTGAAGATAGAAACATAATTCTACCAATGGCTTGGCAATCTAATTCAAGACAAGACATTCATAAAGAGGAAATTTTCGTGTATTGTTAAGCCAGAGCAAATACGACCAATTTTTTCATTGTATCAGTTTTGTACCACTAATATGAGGAAAGAGATGATATTTAGACTCTAAGTATAGTTTGCCTTAATTTTTACCATCCATATAATTCACTCAATGGGAGACAAATTTTTTTAGTGAAAAAATAAAAATGCATGTTACTGTTCAGTATCAGGAGAAGAATTAAGAACCATGAACAAAATTACAAACAGTGCATAATCCGTATCTCACAAAGCCTAAAACTTATAGTAAGCTGGCATTGATGTTTACTTTACAGATGAAAAGAGCCTTTTGATTAAAGAAAAATATGTTTTCTAAAAAAAACTATTAGGAAGAAAATTTGTGACTCCATCACTCTTATTTGGACCCGAGAAAGCAATTGCCTAATTCTGCATAGTTCTTTATTGAAAAAAAAGGTTTTCTTTACCTTAGATTAGGAGCTACGTCAAGGATTCTGTCTTACTCGCTCGTTCTGTCCAGTGCCTAGAAAATATAATTTTGCCTTACAGATGAATGGAAAATGGAAACTTGACTTTGATAGCAGATTGTCCAAGACATAATTTGCCAATATTAACAACCCTACTTTAGCTTTCTACATCAAACCAAAAAAAAAAAGAAAAGAAAAGAAAAGAAAAAGAAAACTTTCTCAATTTTCACCAATGCTTTGAAATATTTTAAGTTGGAAGAAATTGGTTAATTCTACATTTTTATTTCCAAACTCAAGTGCTCCCTAAAAATGGAGTAGAAATAATTAGCTTGGAAAGAGTTAAAAAAGTGTATTATAATATCAATGTTCTTTTAACTATTGTTCAGAACATAAACTCACCATATCAGACCCTGGATTATAAGAACTGTAAATATAGGTAATACTTGTAATTTGTAAAGAACCTTATCAGAAGATCTAAATAAAAGAAACCCACACCTACTAGAGATTCTATGCAGAGAGCAATCCAGAAAAATGAGAAAGACATGGAGGAAAATAGGCAGTGTCTGTAATGGCTAGATTGGAACCACGCAAAGCAAATATTTGAAATCATAATTTAGAAAGTCTCATATTGTGAGAGTCTTTAATATAAAACTATGGAGTACTAAAATATGAGTGTGGACTAGTATTCAGTGATAAACAGAGGATATATAAAAGAATCTATTTTTGATATCATGAAATGAAGTCTTATTCATTTAACCTTACCCTTTGCAATTCCCCAAATCCACCATGCTCACCAACAGCAGAAAACCACCGGGAGCGCTTTGCAGCCTTCGTGTTACCAACACCAGGCCTGCGAAAGCACATCTGAAGTCTCATGAACAACTTAATGGGTATGAGGAGGAGACTCAGTTGTGTCCTTAAATATGGTTTTCAGTTTGGGAGTTAAAAAATAAGAAATAAAACACTAATAACCCAAAGCAAACAATGGCTAGAAAGATATGGTTAATCTTTACAAGAGTCACCAAGACAACTGTCCCCTGTGAGCGTCAGGATGGTACAAGTGATTTTCAGTACAAACTCAGCAGCCAGGCCGCCTTCTGAGCCTTTCTTCTCCTACTTCACACTACACCTTTCACTTTTTTTTTTTTTTTTGGTCATCAGATGCTTGAAAATGAACAAAAACTACCCTTGAAACTTTATCATCTTCAAAAGTTTGGGGATAAAAGGAGAAAAATGTCATAAAGTGGAGCTTCCCAAGACCTGAGGCTACCCATTCTGAAAGACTGGATGAGAATGGCCCCTGGACACTGGATTTGGGGCTCAGCAGGATGCAACCTCCAACAGTAAGGAGGCAAAAACTGTCTTTCGAAGGGAAATTGTTAAATCACTGATCCGTTTCCCCAAATGAGAAACTATTATTCTCAACTTCAGGCTGTGAAATTTTTGCCATCAGTAGACACATGATACTAATAGCATTCTTCACTAAAAGTTACTTTAAAATAGATTTCTGCAAAATATCCAATATTAGTTATGAATACGTTTCTGTTATGACTTTGATTCTGTCACAGCATTATGATTCTTCAGGCAATACTGGAAAGATGTATTGCATTTTAAAAATGATCATTAAGACAGCATAATTACCACCAATTGTTGAAAGAAATGAATGGCTATTTATTATACAAAACCCAGGCAAATGAATGTGTTTTCTTGTTCAATTTGTGTAGATTTAAGTGCTTATTATAGGGGAAGTATATTGATCAAGTACCTTTGCAAATGGCCTCAAAATATAGTGAGAACTCCCTTTTTCTTTTTTACTTTCACATATTTCAACATGAAATATTTTGCCAGTATGCCATGAACTCCAACAGTATAACATAAACTGTGGAAAAATTCCAGGCTGTGTTGACATATTTTATGAATGTTATGGGATGGCAGATTGGAGGCGTACATCTGTGTGGGCTGGCCAGTCATCCCACTGCCGTCTGTGTATCTGTATGCTTAAATGAATTAGCTAATATAAAAACAGTGCATAAACAAGTTTAATGTCATAGGATTTCATTTATAAGGTAGAGCATGTTCAAATCTAAGTAAAGAAATGGAGAATTACGTCCAATTGCCATGACTGGGAACAAGGAATGTATACAATGGAAAAGCTACAGCACCCAAACCCAAGTGCCTTCCGTAGAGTGCGTGGCTGTCCTTTCCCTCCCTGTTATTATACTGTCCCGTTTCACTGCCAGCAATGTTTTTGCAACCTAGGATAGTGAGCAGTGATCCTTTATCAGAGGACTGGAGAAACCACCTCACACCTCAAGGTCATTCAGTGACTACCAAATCCCTTTCTTTGTGAGGAAAAACCCAGCTATAATATGCAACCATCAACACGTGACTCTTATTTCTGAATTATTCGTTATACAACAAACATCGTAGTCACTTAGCAAGAGAGGCCTCCCTGGTGGCTGATCTAAGGAAAGAATCACATAACAATGTGACATTCTTGTCCTGTTCCTTCCACACATAAAAATCCCCCAACAGTAAACCCCAGCCACAAGGCTTCGTGTGCACAGCTTCCCACTGCATTCTCTCCTCCCTTGCATTTAATCCCTTCATGACGTCTCTTACTGATTGAAGAGTGTAAATTATTTTTGTCTGGTATATTGGGCGACTTCAACTTTCATTATGTTTTCTCCTAATTCTTAAATATTACTTGAGTCACTATTTCTCCATGGGTTCATTATCTGCTAAACAATTCTCTCTCTCTCTCTCTCTCTCTCTCTCTCTGTGTGTGTGTGTGTGTTGTGTGTGTGTGTGTGTTCAAGAACTACAAATGAATAAAAAGAAGCAACAAATGGTCCCTTAGGGGAACCTATACATATGTATATAGAGTAGGTATAACTGGTGTTCATGTTGATGGTGGGATTTTTTAAGTTAGACAAGAAACAATAAAACTTATTATTTTTAGCTAACAGTTTGTGGGCTAATTTAGTCCTTGAAATCTTTCCAAGCATGATAGCTTAAATTTGCCCCAGATGGACTTTCTCTTCTGTTCAAATTGCTCGACAGCAACATAACAACCATTTATAACAAAGTCTGCAGAAAAGGGCTGGCACTTCTAGTCTTCCAAATACATTGGTCTGATTATAAGGAGAGTGCCCCCATAAATCACCATGAATTAAAGAGGAATGCACACGTCCCAATCAAAACATCAGGAAGAAACCGTTGCCCAATAGATAAGAACACAAATAAGTGCAAAGCATCACTTGAGTTTTTATGGAAGGCCCACATTTTTGGAAGGCAACCAGTGCTGTTTCACATGCTGTACTTTTTCTAATCTGACTGACTCAGTCTTGTGATAGTGAGATAAGCTAGGTAGGCAAATTTTTATAGAGTTGCAATTACTGAAATTGTCATTACGCTGCTCACTGTAAAATAAATATAGATAGAAGTGAAATTATGCACAGGCTAGAAGTAGAAAGTGTTTTGCTTCTGTTTGCTAAATTAATCTCTTCCTAAATGGCTGCAGGCCAGGTAGGTTAGCATTTGTGGTTTCAAAGGTTTTCAGCGCTTGCAATGAGCCATGAAATTACTGCATGCTGCTGAAAATGGCAGCTGATGAAAGGAAAAGAGTGAATCCCAAAGGCAGAAAGACAGGAGGAAGCAAAATTACAGGCAGAAAGTCTGATTTTTGATGTTGCTCATTGTGAAATGTACACCCAAACTTTTAATAAAACATAAAACATTAATAAACCTGCTAACAATTCCTTACAATTTCTTTTGAAGTCTGAGTGTAATTTCTGAATACTTATTAAAACAGGCAATGATTCAGAGGGGGCTGAGCAGTTTTCTATCTATGGTATGTGCTGTATTGGTAGATACTCTACTTATGACTTTTGAAATAAGATTTTTATTGATGTTTTTAATTGAATCACACAAAAGGATTGATTTTCAGTTAATAAAAGTACCCATATCCTTTTAGTTTCTGTTAGGATTAGCTAGTCTTAGTTTTGATACTGTCACCAGCATATACTATAGTCAGTGCTGCTATCCTGTTTTAATCAACTGAACTTTCTCAGAATAAGGTGATGCCTGAGTCTTCATGAATAGGTTTGAAAACTCTCTAGGCCAGAGTGTTGTGTTTCAATGTTGCTAACCCCATTCTCAGGAAGAGTGTGAAGCAGTAGGATTTTGTAAAACCACCACAGGTTATCATGCCAAAAGTAAGCATTCTCCCAGTTCCCAGGCTCTGCATTTTGAGGACCAATTTCAAGTTGAAGGTTGTAACAGTTCTCAATATTTATAAAGATGCTTCCCATCTTGTAATAAAAAGCAGTCTTTAAGACTTTTAGGCATTTCATAGTCAGGAGAGGTTCCTGAAAAATGAAATGATCATCATTTAGAAATCCAAGCTTTTGGATACTCAACAGACTCAGTCTCTGTGCAACTGGAGTTCATCCATATGAAAAACTCATGCCACCACTAAGGAATGGAAAATAATTACACATCCTTAGAGACTGCAAGCACTTACACTTGCATGATTTTATAGATTAATTACTAGGAAGACAGGGGATTGTAAAAGTCTTTGGATT
The DNA here is from genome assembly GCA_004026885.1 of Lyroderma lyra. Taxonomy (NCBI): domain Eukaryota; kingdom Metazoa; phylum Chordata; class Mammalia; order Chiroptera; family Megadermatidae; genus Lyroderma; species Lyroderma lyra. Next base: position 171,050 of record PVJL010002806.1, read on the forward strand.
AAATTTTGTTATAGAAGGCATAAATAATCTAATGATTACTATGCATGCCTGGTCAAATAGTTACTGTCACCAAGTTATTGGAGTGATTTTTTCACTTCTAGCAATGAAATGATCTGAACTGCAAATGGAGTTCAGCTGTAAGAAAGAGATACTTCGATCTTAGCCCCCAGACCTTCAACAAAGAGGGGCACAGCCCAGTTAATAACGAAAATAAAAAGCATAAGAAGCATTCACTTACTCATCAGATGTTTATGAGTAAAATCCTCACAAGGGAAAAACCTAATTATAATCTGTAGTCATTTTTGTATTCACTTGAAATGGCTATAAAAATCTCTCTTTCCTGTTCTCATGGTGTACCTTCAATATTTTTTCTTTTTAAAAATAGTTCTGTGATTTCAAGCACAATCGGAAAATGAATTCCATTTGGGGTGGGGACAGAGATTTGCTACTTAATAGCCATGTGATCATGTGGCAAAGGTACGACTTTCTTGGGTCTGATTTTTTTTTTTTTTTTGATGAAGGAGCATGTAAAGCATGGTAGAAACACTTGCCTAACAGAATTCAATGAGTATACTTTTCACTTTGTAAACTAGAAACTTTTGTACAATAGTGAGAGATGATTGAAAATGACTGTGGGAGACATTGTTAGTTTTCAAATAAGATTGATGAGGAAGGTAACCAACAAGTCTGGAAAATTAATCAAACTGAGGATACAGACTAAGTGGCCAAGTGTGACAGGGCTTCTAGTGAGGAAAAATCTGACTCCCTGTCACATACACAAACCACGTCCTGATCTCTAGTTGCAATGATTTTCTTTCCTTCCCTATTCTTATTTCCATCTTACTGAATTTTGGGCTATAATTTTCAAATCAAGATGCCATATTTCCGATTTGCCCCAATCTGTGTCAACACCTAAGCTTCAGTAACAGAAGAAAGAGAGAGAGAAGGAGGAGGAGGAGGAGGGAGGGAGGGAGCACAGAAGGGGGAATTCATGCTTGCACTTTGCTCAAGCCAGTTTGACAGCACATTTCGCAGCATCAGATTCATGTATGGATCAGAAAAGATGTTGACCTTAGAAAAACAGGGTATAGGTTTTGCCATCCAGTTCTCCATAGTCACAGTCATACCTGCTGTCAAGTTTGATCTGAAGTCAAATTGTAAATTCAGAAGAAATGGAACTAAAGGATGCTAATCATAGTGATGATGCCAAAGGTATTTGAAAATATAGCCATTTTTCATTAATCTTTCTCTTGTAATTGCTATTGTTTATAGCAATTACAACAGAATTCCATTTTTAAATAAAAGAAAAAAATTCTAGTACAACAAACTTTCACTATTTAAATAACATCAAAAGCAAAGATTTCCTTCAATAACCTTAGACTAGGGATTTTTTTTTGATAATACGAAGTTTAAATATATGGATATAGAGAACTTCAATAATAAAATTGACATGGTTGTACCAATGTCAATATTTCCCTTTCAAATATCTTTGAAACATTTACAAAATTTAATCAATTTCAAGGCATAAAGAGGATCATAATAAATTCAAAAATAAAAACTACTTTATCAATAATATTAACTCAATAATATAATAAGGAATTAATAGTATGGGAAGTAATGTAAATTTTTCCCACACTGATTTACAGATTCGACCATTTCAATGTGATTTTTTACTGAGAAAAGCCTGCAGAAAATTCCCCTATATTTCATCTTGAATTATAATCTAAAACAATAACAAACATAATTGTGAAAAATGACAGAAAAAGAGGGTTACCTCCAACAACTGAATAATAGAAATAAAAATTAATGAAAACATTATGTAACTGGCATAAGAATTGACAGATTAATCAATGAAATAGAATAGATCCTTCAAAACAGACCTTAGTTTATAGAAGAATTTAATATTTGATAAAGGTATGTCAACAGTGGGGGGAAAATTAGTCAATAAAGATGTTGAGGAAATTGCCTATTTATAAAAGAAATCTGTTTGATATCAAACTAGACTTGGTATATGGTGCCTGCACATTCCTCAGTTCAGGGAAGCTACCTTTTGTACAAACTGAATTGCCAGTTTTCCTCTGAACCAAACGATCACTGTTTCCTAGGCCAAATAAGGATACATGATTTATAGGATACATATTCTTCTATAGTCTGGACTGCATCATTAGGGTCAGAAATATGAGCTTGACTATCAGCTCACCCTTTCAGGAATATAACATGGAGAAACTGAAGAAGTTTAGTAGCTATCAGAAGGGCATAAAGGATTCCTAGAAACATATAATTGAATATTTATGCCAGGCAATATTGTCAGGAGCAGGGTAATGTCTAAAAATCTCTTATAAATTAATAAATAATAACTAAAACTCTATTAAACACTAGGAAAATACTACAAATATTTTATAGAAGAAATACAGATGAACATCATCTGGAAGAAATATAATTAAATTTCTCTAATACTTAGAGAAATGCAGAAAAAATAATTAGTTACTAACTCTACTATTAGGTTGGAAAAGATAGAAATCAATATTCTACCTTTGAACACTGGCAGGGTTATGCTGAGCTAGGTCTTGGCTTGTCCACTGCTGGTGGGAGTATAAATTGGTAAAAAATAAACCAGTAAATAAATTTTATGAAAGAAATTTGAATATAAGCCATCAAGGACCTTAAAACAGTAAATATTCTTGCAAACTCTTTGATATCTAGAGATACCACTTGTAGGATTCTACACTAATGAAATAATCAGAAATATCTGCCAGGATTTACATAGAAGGAACGTTTCTGCATAATGTTTTATAGTGGTGAAAAATTGAGCAATGAGAGAATGTTAAATAATTATACTTCATAAAAATAATGCAATTTATCCCAAACATTTAAAAGTATACTAAATGCCAGAAAGTCTTACTATGTTTTCTGACTTCTTTTCACAACAATCCCTGAAGGTGGGTACAACGATTATGTCTTTTTTCCAAAAAAGTAAACTGAGACACAGAAAGGTCAAGACAGCTGGTGACCTGCCAAGCAGGAATAGTTGTACTTCACGATGGGCACTTCTCACTGCTGCGCTATGACAGCATGTGCCAAGTCTTCTAGTCTACCAGATGCAATACTAACATTTTACACTGTGTTATTTAATTCAAAGCAGAAAAATATATTCTACTGATATTGCCATTGTGAGTATCAGAAAGCCAAAGCAAAGAAAGGCAGTAACCAACTCTGCAAGGTTTAAGTAAAAGTGACAGTGAGTTTCAAAGGAAATGTAATGCATGTACAAATGGCCATTTATTAAGCACAACACTAAATTTTAGGTTTGAGGAGATTAACTCCATCACTGCAGGGAATGAAAGTGATTCAAACTTTTTGTAATTTGACACTCTCAAAATTATGAATACTCAGAACCATTCATCAGCAATCCCACTTTTTGCACTCAGTTCTATTAAAATAGCCCATGTATACCAAAATATGAGTGCAGTGATGTTTACTTCAGCACTGTTGGTAAGAAAGTTATGGGAAACATCTCAAATATCAATGAATAGAGGGATGATTCAATGAATTATAGTATATCAATACAATTCATGCCATGCAATTGTGAAAATCAGCTTGATTAGCACCCATAGGCGTGGAGAGAAAGCCATAAGCTATTATGTGAAAATATGTGTTGTAACTTCCTCCAGATCACAAAATATTTGCCTCAAGTGTCCATAGACTTAATCACTACATAACATATATTATTTAAAAGCATATTTTTAACAGATACTTAAGATTGTATCACATTATTCTATCACTAGTTATTTAAATTTTGTCTACTTTTTCCACATTCAGTTATTCTAAAATTTTAAGATAAGTATACTTATAAATGAATTGTTAAATCTCTGATTTGGAAATAAATAATTCTTATGTTCCCTCCTTAATGATAAAATAATTATGTGATTGACTAGCTCTTTCTAATATACAGCTATAGCAATAGAAATCATATTTGCCAAGCAGGAATCATTTGCAGAGTTACAAAAAAATGTTTGATTCTACTCCAGATTTCTAATATTACAAACTTCTGATAACCGTTTTACTGCAGTGAAAATTCTACTCAATATTTTGAAATATGCCTAGGGAATGTCAGCTCCACGAGAACAGGAATTTTTCTTCCTTGTTCATTATCTCCATTGTCTGCATAGTCAAGGATCATGTGTGCAAAGTTGACAATCAATAGACACTGAAGGAGAAAAGGAAGGAAGGAAGGAAATCTGTATGGGAAAAATAATTCAAAATAATGACTCAGAAAATAGAGCTTACACTGCAGAGGAAGTTTATTCAGTTGCTGGGATGAAAAATAAATACAACTCTTATGTTGGAAAAAGGCATACTCAGAATGTTTCAGGGAAATCCTTATGTGAAGGATAAAATTGTATACCAAAAGGGGAAGTTTCACATTTAATCTTTTTGATCCAGCCTACACCACGATGCTAACTACCAATACATCATGGTTACCTGCATTACTGACTTAGTGACAAAGACCCTTTCAGAACCACCCCATGTGTAATTTACAAGACAAGCTTTTTAGTTCTGCTTGAACAACTGTGTGGCCCTCTGCTGCCCTGCCGTGATCACTTCTGATCACTTTATTCTGGCTGAAGTCTGGAGGCTAAAGGCTCAGTTCCAAGATCAACAGCAACAACCACAAGAGGATCACTCTGCTCTCTCATCTTCATCACTGGCCTCTGCTCTCCCATAGCACCACACGGACAGCACCATCCCTAACCTGCTGCTCCCACCCATCCAGCTTGCTCTTATCAACCACATACATGCTCCAGCAACAAGTATTTCTGTGTTCTTCCACAAAGCTTGTAGTACCTTGACATCCTAAGCTGGTGGAAGCTGCCATCTCAGAACTCCACTGAAGCAATTACCTAGAATCTACTACACCTTACCCCCTGTGAAGTTCTTTAGAGTAGCCATCATAAGACCACCAGTTCACTGCTTGAAGCTATGGCTTCCTATTCTCCTTACAATCCAACAGTTTATTATAGTCTGCAAGGAGCTAAGTCAAGTAATGCCAATCAGCCTCTCCAAACTCATTTCAACCAGATTTCCCTAATTCACTATGCTCAAGCCACCTGGGCCATTGCTTCATTCCTGAAAAGCTGTTTCCTTCCTTCAGAGTCCTCACACTGTGTGAGTATCCTATACAGAAAGCTCTATCTTTGGTTCTTTGCACAGCTGGCTTCTCTCTTTATTTAAATATTTCCTCTCTTCAGTGAACCTCCTAAGACTGCTTTCTACGTAGGCTTCCTCCTTCATTCCCAATTACAGAACCCTGTATTCAGCTTTCCTATTTTCAGTCCAGATTTGTAATTGCCTATTTATTGATTTACCTGTTTTATGTCTGACCACCCCCACTAGGCAATGAGGTCCGTGAGAGCAAGAACTATGGCTGTTGTGCTCACTACTGTCCATCTAGCACTCCATTCAGTGTTAATACTAAATTCTGCATAAATAATTCTAATCCATGGTCTCCAAAACACTATGTTGTTCTCAATAAGAAGCCATAAGTAATAGATAAAATGTAGAAAAGGCAATCTTTAGCTTCTACAACTTACTTTGAAACAAAGCAAAATGTGATGAAAAGAACTACAGGTTTTGAGATTGAGATGAAAATTCTGTCTCTTTGCTAACTTGGAAAAGTTCTTCCTAGTGCAAACTTTGATAAGTCTTTTGCCCTATCTCAGTCCAGTTATACTGTTTGTAAAGTGAAATGATTGGACTTTTTGATCTCATGCCTTCCTTATAGTTCTAACAGATCTTTGAAGATTTAAAAAATGTAATTGGACACCTTTAGATTTGTATTTTTCAAAGTATATTCCCAATGGAGGAAGAAGGGTCCAAGTTCAAATAATTTTGGAACCATTTGGATTAAAAAAAGTTAAAAAGCTTTTTTTTTCTTCATGCTTTCTCTTCACCTTTAATGTGCTAATGTATATTGGGAATCCCTGAGAGTAAAAGACATTTAAGAGCAACTCCCAAAAGTATTTGAGCACTGATGTCCTCTTGGCATTATATGGGAATAGTATATACAGGACACTGGGAAAACACTACTTTACTGGTATTTAAGCAGAAAAGTTATTATATAAGAAACATTAATCTTATAGTGGTAAGTAGGATGCATCAGAAAAATCATATTGGAAAATAGAATTAAGGATCTTTAAAAATTATGAGGAGATGCAGAAGAAAGTAATTTGAATCATATGCTTTTAATTTGCTTCAAAAAACTCAAAGATAAATCTTTCTGAATGCAGAAAAAAACAGACATTAAGACCTAGCCTGGAAGATTGTTTATAAAGTTCAAGAACTGGGACAGAGATCCCATATTAATGCCTAATAATCAGAAAGAATTTTGATGTGTGTAGTTGACGTGTATACATCTATACTTAAAAATACAGAAACAATTAGACCTATTTTCTCCCCTTAGCTGACAGTTTGTCATCATAGATAAGAGTAATACTATCTTTCATATGTCTAACAAATTGGAATCCAGAAAGTTATCAATGGATAATGTGATGATATGTCTACCTATTCAAGTGATCATATTTTATTCAATTACACCTTCTTCTGGTTAGTTTCTAATCATTAAAAACTGCTTTTAAAGCTTTCCAACAATCTATTCTTATCATCTTCCATATTTTTCTGGAGACATCATCTTTCAGATTTCCACAGCAATGTTTAAAATAGTTAGCTGCTCACTACACAAAGGAGCAGAGTCAAGGCTTGAGGTAAAGTAGTTTAATTTGTGAGTTTACACCTAGTCTTTCCCATGCCTCCTGATCAAATTCTGAGAACACCAGCTCATAGCTGATCAATTCCCTTCACCCTCTTATTGAAAATATTCAAAATTTCTATCTCTACTGCGAATCCTAAACTTACCTTCTCCTAATGGAAGAAAAGTACTCCTCTTTCACTGATTCTTGGTTTAAATGCAGTTTATACAGCAGGATATAAAGTAGGATTTAACACTTGGATATTGAACTTGTTGATTTGAATGTGTTTTAGAAGCCAAGGCATTCCATTCATGTAGCACCTAGGGCCATGCAGATAAACATCATAGCCACTACTTACTTAAAATGCTTTCAAATCCACATGAGATTTTGGGAAACTAGGTAGTGATGCTTCTGTGAATATTTATTGGAAATCAGCTGTTTTCTTAGCTTTGAGAATGGGGAAATGTTTAGAGGTATGAGACAACATTGTCTTCTAGAGCATTTCTTTGGCCTTGTTTTAAACCAGGCTCCCATAGCTGGATTCCATGACAGCTTTGTAGCAAAAGTACTTAACATTCCTTGTACAAGTACTTTACAGTGACAATTGCTTTCACTGAACAAAAGTCATTCCAGGAATATACTAAGTTAATTCATTCCTCTCTATTATCTTCATCTTCTATTATTTAAGATGCAAACATGGTCTGACCATTTTTCAAGGGACTTTGTTGGTATTCTATTGCCTGGCAATTACTTTTGTACATTTTATGGATAAAAATAATAAAGAAACCTTCTGTGAGACTACATATGAGTATGTTATAAACTCTTGTATATGCTTACTTTGTCTAATTCACTAGAGATAATCATTTAAAAAGGGGGTCTGGTTTACAAATCTAAAGAATAATAAAGTACATGAATTTATAAATTGAATACTAAAACCAAAAAGGAAAATAAGTCACATTTTAGGAATATAAATCATAACAAACATTATGAAGTTGTCTTAACTCTGCTAGGATGTACAAATATTTTTCATTATATTTAAGAGTGAAAAATATAGTGAGAGTAAATAAAAATGAAAAGAAATAAGAAAAATTCCAAGAACAGCTTTTGTTATATCTGCTGTTTTTTAAAAGCATTGAGTAAAAGAAATATAGCTCTCAATATCATCTTTATGCCGATCATTTCCAAATTTTTATTTTTAGTTTATATCTCTCCCCTGATGCCAATCTTTTATATTCAAGTTCCTTATGCCTCCATTTATATGGCTAATAGCCATCTCAGTCTTAACATATCCAAAATAGAACTTTTAACCACCTACATTAAACTATTCCCTCCCCTAGTCTTTCTCATCTCAATAAATGAAACCACCATTCATCTGATTGTTTATATCAAAGCACTAGGGGCTCTGTATAGAATCATGAAAGACCCCAAATAGCTAAAGGAATCCTAAGAAAAAAAGAACAAGGCTGGAGGTATTACACCATTAACTTCAGTTTATACTGCTGTAACAATAATATAATATAATATTCACTCTCTAACTTCAGTCTAAAGTGACAATAATCAAAACAGCATGGTACTGGCAGAAAAATAGGCACACAGATCAATGAAATAGAATCAAGAACCCATCAATAAACCCACATATATATGGGCAGATAATTTTTGACAAAAAAGACAAAAATCTACAATTAAAAAAAAGCCTCTTTAACAAATAGTGCAGGGAAAATTATAAACCCACATGCAATAAATAAATAAATAAATAAATAAATAAATAAATAAATAAATAAAGTAATACTGCTATCTGTCATCATATATCAAAATTAACTCAAAATGGATCAAAGACCTAAACATAAGACCTGAAACATAAATTGCATAAAAGAATGCAGAGGTACTAAACTTATAAACCTTAGGATTTGAATTTTATGAATTTTATCTCAAATTCGAGGAAAGTAAAAGCAAAAATAAATAAATGAGACTATATCAAACTAAAAAGCCTCTGCACAGCAAAAAAAAAAAAAAAAAAAAAAAAAAAAAAAAAAAAAAAAAAAAAAAAAAAAAAAAAAAAAAAAAAAAAAAAAAAAAAAAAAAAAAAAAAAAAAAAAAAAAAAAAAAAAAAAAAAAAAAAAAAAAAAAAAAAAAAAAAAAAAAAAAAAAAAAAAAAAAAAAAAAAAAAAAAAAAAAAAAA